>PVIR01024143.1:0-26375 GCA_004026965.1 Petromus typicus | reverse complement strand
CCTCCTCATTGGGTTCCGTGTTGACTCGCTGGACTGAGTTCCTTGAGAGTGTGGACAGTGCCTTCACGATCTCCACGTTAGCACGCTCCCCGGCACAGGGCCTTCTGCCTTTTCTGCACATCGGAATCCCGTGGGCAGTCATGGTCTCAGAAGGGTGGCCCTCCCTGAGATCGGGTAGGGCAGGGAGCTTTTGAAAAGCACCACCAGGGGGCCGGGGAGTTGGCTCAGTGGTTCCGGCGCCTGTCTTGCAAGCGCAAGGACCCGGGTTCGATTCCCCGGTAACCACATAACAATACTGGGTGTGGAGACCCACACCCAGCAGCAACCAGTACCACATACCACAGTGCCGGGCGTGGTGGATCACGCCTGTAATCCCAGCACTCGGGAGGCAGAGGCAGGAGGATTGTGATGTGAGTTTGAGGCTGAGCTCAGGGCCAGCCTGAACCACAAAAGCGAGACCCTGTCTCAAAAAACCTAAAAAAAAAAAAAAAGAAAAGCACCACCAGGATGTGTGACAGTGTTAAGGACTCTCGACCTGAAACATAATAAATACTTGCTGAATAAATTGTGTGGGTATTTTTGAAAAACTTGTCAGAAAATACACTCTGGTATGTCGTGGGTAGGAGCCGAGTAAGCACCTGTAGAGGTGGTTGCTTGTGAGTGCTCAAGCTCCCCATTTAAACACTGAGGCCTGGTGGCTCATCATTTGTTTGTTTATGGAGAAAAGAGCTAGAAAAGATACATTTGACTCCCTTCCCTTTTCCCCTGAAAGAACCAGCAGTTCCTTTAGCCTGGGAATGTAGCAGAGCAGCTGAGTGGAGCAGCTGAGGCCGGCTGATGACTTGGAAGGAGAGGCAGAGCGGAGGAGCTGTGGCTCATCCAGCAGCGTCGGCGGAGCCGGGGGAATAGGGTGCGACTGGCACCTGGTGGGTTCGGGCAGGGACGGTGCTGGACACCTGCAGAGCTACATCCGAGAAACCCTGGCGTGGAGGGTGATGCCACTCCTATGTCTCTGCCACAGCGGTTGTCTTGCCCTCCTCTCCTGACTTCCTCCACCAGTCCTCCAGTGAGCAGCATTGTGACTGCAGCTGGTCAGGACTGATCGTCCTACTGTGTGTTTTCACCTTCGTTTAGGATGCTTGGAAGTGTTCTTCAAATATTCTCCACTCAGGAATAGCTGTCGTCTGTTCTACATTCTTTTGATTGGAAAAAGTATCACGACTCACAAGAAAATGAGCCTGTGATTTTCTTTATATTATAAACAGTCAGTGAGGATGTAAAGAAAATGACTTTCTTAATGGAAGTTTATGTTAAGTTTTCCACAGATTCATCAGTGAAAAGAATATTAAGAGTCGAACATATATGTGGACTGTTGGCATGAAGTAATAGTGCCAGTAGTAGTCTTATGTTTTGTTGAATTGTACCTTATAACTTCTTAAACTCATTTAAACTTCTTTAGATTGAAATGAATTTAACTTTATCATTGCTGCCCTGATAAAACTTTTAGTTTCTCCGTGTTCTAGGAAAGTGGGAATATAATGAGAAGGGAAGCAACAACAGAAACAACATAGGTTGGGAAGGAAAGGAGTTGGAGGGATTAAAACAAAGCTGTAAGCAAATCCTTGCTTGTTGGTCATAGACGGGAGGTCAGTGAGAAGCGGGGGATGGGGAACCTTGGCAAGTTCCCCAACCTGTCTGTTACTCAGTTTTCTCATTTCTAAAATGGAATTTACCTTATAGGGTTCTTAGAAGCTTTAAGAAAGTTAGTGTATATAAAGTGCTTGATGTTTCTGGGTAGTGGTGCTGGAGGTAATGATGTGAAGGTATTTTTTTATTTTTCAATACTTGACCTGTGCTGAAAATCTATGGGAACCACAACTGCATCTTTTTGTGGAGCTTCCCTTAGAACCACGTATGCAACGCTTTTTCTCTCTGAGGCTGGTGATGAGAGTGAGGAAATCATTTTGAGTCTTCAGACTGGAATGTTTGTATTTCCATTACAAGGTAGGCTGCAGAGTTCAGAATGCATAGGAGACATTGTCGTGGAGAAGAAAATGGCTCAGATTGTTGGCCACCCAACCTGCAAATATGTTCCTCCTCAGATCAATAGCCCAAATATTGTTCTGTGACTCTTAGCACAGTCTAGTAAATCCCCCTCTTTATTCCTGTAAGTTTGGTGGTGGTGAGAAGTAGGTCATTCATTTTTTTTTTTGCCGCATCTTTGTCTTGGTGGCAAGGATGTAAAGAATTTGTGCAATCATGAATTCTTGGAGACTAAACCTCTCTCAGCAATCGAACATGTACCGGAGGAGAACTCAGGCCCTCAACCCCTGTCGGCATACACTGGGTTTTTCAGACTGGTGAATTTGTAAGGAAGTCACTGTAGGGGAGTTAATGGGACTGGACTGAGAAGGGGATCCGAGGGGAGAAATGCCAGAGTTGTGGCGCCTGCCTCACCTGATTCTGTAGGCAGAGCTTACTCATATGTGAAGCACTGTTTCTCTAAAACTGGTGCAAAAGTGCTGCTTTGACACTTGCGTGGAGGAAGCTCTTCTTACTTGTCTAGTTTATCTTCTGTGGAGAGTGGAATCTGGCTCATCTCAGAGTTTGTTTCAGGATTTATATGAACTTTGATTTGTAGAAGTTACTTTATTTTTTCAGATAACAGGTATACCAGAAGAGACAGAAGAAGGCCAAATTATTCTTCAAGATAGTTGAAGAATATAGGGCCTTTTTTCTTTTTTTAATTTGTAAGAAATGTATGCATTGAAAATCTTGATGGATATTTGAGTTGTTAGCAGCTTGCTTTTTTGTTAATGGATGTTTTGCTCGTGTAGCTTCATGCTTAATCAAACTACGTTCCCATCTGTATCTGATTCACCTGGAATTAAGTCACACATTCCACCCTTGTGTGCTGGAGTCCTATCTCTGAATGTCTCACCTCAGTGGTATTCCATTCTTACAGGTACTTTTTCAGTGATTTCTTCCATTATAAAAAGATTAATCTTGATCCTTCTTGGTCATAATTCTATCTTCTGGAGCTGTGCAGAATGCTGTTTTTTTTTTTTAGGTTTTTTGAGACAGGGTCTCACTTTGTGGTTCAGGCTGGCCCTGAGCTCAGCCTCAAACTCACATCACAATCCTCCTGCCTCTGCCTCCCGAGTGCTGGGATTACATGCGTGAGCCACCACGCCCGGCACTGTGGTATGTGGTACTGGTTGCTGCTGGGTGTGGGTCTCCACACCCAGTATTGTTATGTGGTTACCGGGGAATCGAACCCAGGTCCTTGCGCTTGCGAGACAGGCGCCGGAACCACTGAGCTAACTCCCCGGCCCCAGAATGCTGTTTTTTGTCTTTTTCTCTGCTGAGGACAGAACACTGCAAGTAGCTGTATCCCCACCCTTACTGTGTTTCTTTATTTTGAGACATGACCTCGGTGAATAGCTGAGGCTGGCCTTGAACCTGTGGTTTTCCTGCCTCAGCCTTCTGAGTAGCCGGGCATGTGCTACCGCATTTGGCTAAAACAAATCTTTTACCTTATTACAGTTTCTGTTTGTTCTTAATACTGGAGTTTTAAATTTGAAAACAATCACTAGATAAAAATGTACGTGATTGGCTTCCCTGCACTCCGGTGCTCCCAGCCCACTCCTAGCTTTCAGTTTGGTTTCCTGTGACCATACATGTGCGCAGTTTTGTTTCTATTTGTGTTTGTGAAAAGGATTCACACTACAGTTAATAGCTGTGGCTTCTTTCAACTGAAAAAAATAGTGTTTTTTTTCATGGCGGTACATGGATGTGGACTCACTTTTTCCTGTTTATCAGTTGTTCAGTCATCATTGTTGGGCCTCTGGGTAAGAGTGTGAAGGTCCTCGAGTGTGACTCTCTGTGTGCTCCTCTGAAGACGCTGTTGCCCTCCTGTCTCTGGCTCTTTTCTCTCACAATCCTGAGCCCCCTTCATCGTCAGCCCTGCACCTTTCCCTGCCATGAAGGTGCCCAGCCTTGACTGTCACAGGCGTGGCCACTTGCTGCCCTTCCTCACTTGGAGTTTGCTGTCTCCCCACCCATCGATGACCCTAATTCCCAAATGACTAGCTCCGACTTGGCCCCTTGTGCATGTCACACCTGTCCTCATTATTGGGTTACTACTCCTCACACTGTCTCTGAGTCCCCATGATCCGGTATTTCCTACATACTCAAAATTACGGACTTGTCCGATGGACTGCTCAGTAGTTCCCTTTCTTTTTTTTGAGACAGGGTCTCACTTTGTGGTTCAGGCTGGCCCTGCACTCAGCCTCAAATTCACATCACAGCAATCCTCCTGCCTCTGCCTCCTGAGTGCTGGGATTACAGGTGTGAGACACTACACCCGGCACTGCGGTATGTGGTACTGGTTGCTGCTGGGCGTGAGTCTCCACGCCCAGTATGGTATGTGGCTTCCTGGAATTGAACCCGGGCCCTTGCGCTTGCAAGACAGGCGCTGGAACCACTGAGCTAATTCCCCGGCCCAGTAGTTCCCTTTCTTTACACCAGCAGAGCTGCTGTTTGCTCACACCGTCAGGACGCATCCAGACTCTGTTTCTGCCCTGCCACGCCGGCCTTGTACCTTTATAGTTAGTTGCTCAGGCTTCCTGACTACTCCCCGTTCACTGCTCCATCCCTGAATCCTTCAGTCTGTCTTAACCCAGCAAGCCTCAGGAATGCTCTGAATGGGCTGTGCCCTCCTCTGCTTAGATCTCCCAGTGGACCTCATCTGGGTGGGAGAGGAAGGCGCCCCCTCCTTGCACGTCTAAGTGTGTCCCTGTTAGCTTGCTGTCCTCATCTCCCACTGCTCCCCCACTCCATTCCAGCCACATTGGGCTCCTTGCTGCTCCCTGCACATTTCAGCCATGTTCTTGTTCTTCCTAAATGTTCTCTCCTCCCTGCTCACAGTAACTTCCCCAGACATCTACTTCCAGGTTCTGTCAGCTGTGGTGTTCTCAGTGAGGTCTTCCTGGACCACCACAAGGTAGATCATATGGGTTTAAAAAATGTTTTTGTCTTTCAGTACTTACAATAGTTTCTAGCACATGTTGAGTGAATTGAACAACTGTGGTGGTTATCTTTTTGTAATTGAACTTTTGGGGAATAAAGTTAGAACTTCACTAAATGAAAATTAAATGTGAACTTCATTTTTGTTTATACAAAGTATTAAAATCGGCTTTATCTGTAGTACTGCTTTGTTAATAAAGTACAGTGGTTATTTTTAGTTATTCAACATGTTGTAATTTCCAAATCCATCCTCCATATTCACATTGAATTCTTAAAACAACCCAGTGGGGTAGGTGGTAGGTTAGAGCTTCTGGAAAAGTAGATTGAAGCCGAGAGAGGCTGCTTCGTTCAGTACAGCCGTGAAGTGAAGAGCTGTAGTTCAGGCCTTTGCAAGTTAAGGACTCTTATTTTCTAATCTAGAAACTATTTTAAAATGAGAAAACTGTTAGGAGTTTGAAAGCCTGGAAAATGGGCCCCGATTTCTTGCTCTGGGTTTAATCTGTCTTTTGTTTCCATTTTTGAAAAATACATAAATGGTTGACGATGAAATTCCTGACAATGACAGATCAACAAGTTTTATTTCTCTCACCTGTGAAGGAAGTAGCCTCCACCCAGTTTGACTGAATTAGGAGGGAAGTGATTTTTTCAAGTGATAAAAAGAAATAAAATTCCATGCTCTTCCCAGAGGAGGAGTTCAACAATTGGGAGAGTAGCGTGAGACCATATGTTGGTTTGCAAAAGGATGTAACTTGTAAAGATGTTTCCTTTGATGCCTGTGATGAATATGGATGTGTTTCCCTTCTAGAGGGTCCTGATTAAATTATGCAATTAAGAGCTAAGCTGCAGGATCTAAATTTAGGGAGAGGGTCAGCTGCCCTGCCCTGCTTATATTGGCTCAGCCCCACAGATGTGCTTGTTGTTGTAAACAGCACCTGCAGGGTCAGCAGAGAAAGAGAAATGTGTTCCAAAAGTCCAAATTCGGCAGAAGAGTTAGGTAAGAAAAATAAATAAGTAAAGGGAACAGTTTTTTTTTTTCCCTCTTGTAGCTGATTGTTTCACATATGAATCTGATATTCAAATTCCTTATTTTTTTAACCTGGTTAATCGACTTTATCAGTCAGTAGTGGTTTAAAATTTTGATCTACTTCCTAGAATATGGTCTCGAGAAAGTTAAACTCCGAACTTCACATTTCTCGGTGAAATTGAAGCAGTGATAGACACCTTGAAGGACTGACTGCTTGAGGAGCCAACAGCAGTGCAGTGCCTGAATAAGGTGATAGCTCAGTTAAACCGCTTGATTTGTTAATGATGGCTCCTCAGCTGTCCCCTGCAGAAACATACCCCATTGCCATCTGTGAAATGGCTGCTCTAAGATAATCCAAAGGACAGTTTATTCCAGTAGACAGCTATCAGAGACTTCTTCATCTGGTAGTCAGTCAAATTAAATTTGGTCTTTGGTCTTCCTGCATTTGAGTAGACGTCGTTCGGTCGTTCGTGTTGCCCAGAATGTAGATGGGACTTGTCAGCGTGGACTGGAGGACATTGCCATCGTGAGCGTGACTTGAGAGCGCGGGCTCGCTGGGGCTGGGCAGTGTTGTGTGACTTCTAGAGGAAGTGGCAAAGAGGAGAGCCAAGTTGCCAGGTTGTTTGTTGAAGGTGAGGACAGTAAGAAAACTTTTGTTTGTCGCTAATCTTCACAAGATACTTCTAACTAAGTAGTAGTCATCTAATCAGAAATGAACTGATACTTGCTGCTCCCAAGGAAATTTCTGTGACTAAAGAAAATTACCTAGGTACTCTGTAAACTGCCCGGATTAGGAATTCCCTTAATTTTCTAATACATTGAAAAGATATTACGATGCATAGTTGGTGCAACTAAATGTTTCAGCCACAGTTGTATGAGAAATTCATGTCATCGTGACATACCCACACGGTTTCCGTTTTATCAGGGGTTTACAGTTTTGAAATCTTTTGGCAGAAATGCCTTGCAGTGAATTTATTATAGGTGTTAAGATGGAATTCGAAGTTTACACATTATTCCTTTCAGTTCTGAATCCCAGGACAGCAGCCCCTTACCTCTGCTTGACACCACATTGCGGCTCCAGCTCGGGCAGCTGCTGAAGTCCCACCTGAGAGGGGAAGAGCGGCTGTGAGTACTTGGGCTTTACCCGCTGGCAGACTTCAAAAGCTTAGCACCCCCACCCCGGTTTAGAAAACTCTGCAGAGCAGTTGTTTGAAAGGGGAGACATGCAGAGGGGAGTCTCGGCATCCTCAGTCCTGTGCTCAGGAGGTGGGAAGAGGAGGGCGTGACCAGATAGGTGCCGGAGGGGCTGCGCCTCACGGGTGCAGATGAAGACATGTTGAAGTTGACGGCTGTTTTTAAATAGGAAAGAGGAATGCTGCCCCCCTTTACTCCATGCACGCCCCCAATCCAGCTTCATTTCTGATTGGAGTCACCAGGCTCTGGGGGGGTGAGTGTGAGCAGATTGTTGGTTAAAACCAATACACAGAGCTTTTATACTTTATTTCCTGAGACCGAAATGACTAGATTCCTCTCTTTTTATATTCCTGTCACTGCCTTGTAGCTGGATAGCGATTTTTAAATTGTTAGTTTTCCTTCCTGCCTGCTTTAAGATTAAAGACGTATCAGTTTCCGTAAGGAGTAGTTCAGTAACTTCTCCCACCTGATTGAGAACCATGTGGCCTGGTACTCGTGGTGCGCGACTTGTGCCTGTCGCGCGGCACTGTGCCCACCTCCCTTCAGGACCACTTTTTAGGTACTACGCGTCAGCTAGTTTGTCCTGGATGTGCAGGCAGGGGCCTGGCTTTGTGCAGTTCTCCTGCTGGGCCAGTCTCACGGGGGTGTCTGCTGTCCCGTTGGAGGTAACAGTTGTTTTAGCTTCATGCAGAGCTTCAGGTTCTTGGTTCTCCTGAACTGATTAATTCAGTAAACTGTGGTGAATTCCTCTTCTTACTCTTAACCAACAAACCTCATTGAATTCTTGGATTAATAATAGATTGCTGTCTTATGTTTTAAAATGCTTACTGTCATTATTTCCCAGGAAAAATATTTTGCAGCTTTCATCATTTAAAAAATATTTTTAACTTTAATCTGTAGTGTCTAGTGTTTTGTTAATTATGGTTTCAGTGAGTGTCAGGAATTCTTAGAGGACCTCTGTATAAAACCTCTGTGGGTTCTGAGAGTTCTGCCTTTGTTAGAAGTCTGCAATTAAAACTTAAGAACCTAAGTTAAATCAAGCAGGTTAAAAAGAAGTAGCTTATTTTGGAGTAAAGTTACAGTATAGGTCTCCTGACATACTCCCTTTTACCCTTTTTAATGTTTTAATTTAAACATCTCAGAGGAGACAAGAATTAACTCAGCAGGTCTCAAATCCTGTCTAAAATAGAATGTTAGGATAACTTATATGTACCTTTCCATAGGACCAATATTGCCACCACTTACTTTAACAACACACCTGTGAGATATTTTACATCTGTTACACCTAAGATACTTTATATCTCTGCAACATCTGACCAGGTAAATGACAAACTGTTTTTAAATGTTAAAGTCACTGAAATTCAAGATCCAATACAGTTTGCTTGTAGTCACTCTGAACCCACACCGTAGATCTGCTTGGGGATCTCAAGTCTTGCTTCTTTTGTGTACTGAAAAGATCACTGTTCTGTGTAAGGAGGCAGCTAATGGAATAAGCCTGGAAATACGTATGTAGTTGGTTTGTTGAATTACTTGAGGATACAGTGAACCCTAAGTTACGAGTAGCCTAACTACAAATAAGTTGGGTTAATTATATTAATGGAAGATTCACCTGCCTCTTGTTAATTAAAGCATGTACCCAGGTAAACACTCCGGATGTCAGCTGTATTGACTTACAACCAACTCTTCCTGACCTGAGTTTGTAAGTCAAGGGTCCACTGTACTTGTTTCCTAAAAAAATAGATCAATTACATTTTTTATGAAGTTGCCCTTTTTTTTCTTGAGTAGCCTGCCCAGCTGTTGAACAGTTTCAAAGTAAAGTTAATATCCTGTACTTCTAGTTCCTCAATTCTTTTGATCTTTATGCCATGGTATTTCAACATTAGTTAAGACAAAAGTAATAAACTCAAGAGTAAGAACTGGAAGGAAAAAAGTGAGTTGCTTGCCTCCTTGATAATAGATCATTTATCTTCTGTCAGTTGCCTTTTTAAAAATACTATGAGTATTTTTTTTCCCAAATCACTTTTTGAGGTCCATGTTTTATCTTCTTGAATTATTCCCTTAATAGGACTGTTCATTTCATGTAGTCTGTTGGTTTCTATGCCAAGGCAAGAACTGAAAAGCAACTTCTTGTCTGAAATCGATGGTGGTTGGTCATATTTGCCTTCTTCCCCTTAGCTTTTTATTGAAGGCATAGTTCTGGGTTGGGGATTGGTTCCAGGATCCTTGAGATCAAAATCTGCAGGTGCACAAGTCCCTTATACAAAACAGAGTAGAGTTAATAACCTGTGTAGACCTCCCATTGTACTTTAAACCACTCCTAGGTTACTTGTAATACCTAACGCGATGTAAATTCTATGCAAATACACTGCACCAAGGGGGAAACACAAATGTCCATCCAGATGCGTTTTTTTTTTTTTTAAGTTTTTTGTTGTTGTTGTTTTTTGAGACAGGGTCTCGCTTTGTGGTTCAGGCTGGCCCTGAGCTCAACCTCCAACTCACATCACAGCAATCCTCCTGCCTTTGCCTCCAGAGTGCTGGGATGACAGGCATGAGCCACCACGCCCGGCATTATGGTATGTGGTACTGATTGCTGCTGGGAGTGAGTCTCCACACCCAGTATGGTGTGTGGTTACCGGGGAATCGAACCTGGGTCCTTGCGCTTGCAAGACAGGCGCCAGAACCACTGAGCTAACTCCCTGGCCCCAAGATGTGTTTTTTTGTTTTTTTGTTTTTTTTTAATGTTTCTTTCTGCTTTTGGTTGAACCCATGAATTCAGGAGCCCACAGATTTATGGAAGGCCAACTTCATCATCAGATACAGACTGGAGAAATTTCCCTCTAAAACTTTCTTTGGTAATCTGGGCTCTGTAAGGTATATTTTGTTGATATTCAGACAGCTGGCTAATTACATGTTTCTTGATTTGATGAGGCCAAGATGAAGAAAGTTACAGTTGTTGTCCATTGACTAATTAGGCTTCCTTTAAATCTAGACCAAATTACAGCAGCTGAGTATTTGAAAATGTTTCCGTTTATTTCTTTTTAACGATAGGAATGCCACATAAGTTGTACAATTAGCCATTTAAAAAGGAGTATTATAAGAATATTTTTCTTATTTGACTTGAAGGTAGCAGAAATCCTTTCTTGGCTGAGACTCCATAGGAAGAGCTTCTGAGTTTAAAACCCCATTTTAACACATTTTGATTACTTCCAGAACTGTAAGTCAGTCTGACCTCTTACAGAACGTATGTGCCAGCTCATGAATTGACATAGATTTGAGGAGAGTTCTTCCTTCCTTCTTTTTTTTTTTCTTTCTTCCTGCCCCTCTTTCTCTTCTCTCTCTCTCTCTCTCTCTCTCTCTTTCTCTTTCTCTCGCTCTGTAATTGGTAAATCTTGGAATGTTTTTCAAAATTTTTGATTTTTAATTTTTAACCAAAAAATGCTTGCAGGGTAGAAGAGACACTCCTAATCTTCCACACTCTACCATTATTAAATTTTGATTGTTCCTGTTTTATTTTATGGTGTGCTTAGGGTTTTTTACAATTTAGTTTTGTGAACATGATTTTAAGGGCTATATAATATTCCATAGAGGAAAATACATATTTACTTTACTTGGCTATTTTCCAATTGTTATGTTTCCTTATTATCCTGTTATAAATCTCTAATGAAATTCTTTGTGTGAATCTTTTTTCCCTTTCCAGTTTTGACTGTTTCCTTAGAGTAAAGTTAAAGTAGCTGAAACAAAGATTGGCTTTTGTTTGTTTCTTTAAAGTCTTCTTGTGATGTTCTTTACTGGATAAATGCTTTTTTTGGTCCATGTTAAATATTTCTATTTGGACAAGAGGGAAGGAAATCTGTTTGCTGACTCGTGGTTTTATTCTCCACTTTTAACTTATAAGGCCACCTTTAGACAGAAGCTAAGGCAGGAAGTACACAAAAGAGCCATGGAACCGTAGGATCATCTGTGTTCCTTTGGAGGTAGGTTACATGTTTGACATGGTCGTAAAGAATGCTTAGCCTGAAGAGGCAAAGCTTAGTCATTAGCCTGTATTTTGTTTGATCTGTGGACGGTTGTACACAGAAGTTTATGATCTTTCCACTTTAATTTTTGCGGGTGGCATCAAGACATTTGTTACTCAACGGTCCTCCCCGTCTTCTTCCTCCATGGGGTGGCCTTCCTGAATTGCAGATGCTACTTTAGCTGTCTTTCCAGAATTTAAACCAGATCAAATGAGAGCGCTATTTAGAAACGTCCCTCTCAGCACAGGTAAACTAGAGTGGAGACCGTCACATCACTCCCCTCCCTGTACCATCAGCCTCCTGTCTTCTCCACCCCGGTTTCACCCTGAGACTTCTGCCCTGTGTCTGTTAGAAATAGCATTTTAGAGGAATGTTTTTAAATTCTGGCAGAATGAGTTTAGATCTTGACTCTGCCACATAATCAAGACATTGGCAGGTTGAGTGTGTAGAGAGGGCCACATCCTCCCCGATAGCCTCTTTGTATGTAACCTCACAAGGTAGAAAGGAGAATAGGTTAGTTTGGGGTCCTTTGTAAGAGCAGTCGGTCCAACCCTGGGGCTCAAAGTCCTGCCCAAAGTCCTGCCTCCCAATACGGTCACCCGGGGAACATGGATCCCAGCGAGGAACTTGGGGTTGGGCACAGAAGCATTCAGACCACAACACTGTTTACACTGACTCAGTCAGTGGTGTACAAATGCACAGCACATGGGCCACCTTTGTTCGGTCCCCAGGGTTGACCTTGCTACAGTCACGGCACTTCTGCAGGAGATCTTGGAGCTGGCCTATGGGACTTCTCAGCACAGGTCTCCGGGGTTAGAATGCAGGCTGGCGATTTGCTCTGTGGAGTTAATTGTTTGCATTTGAACTCTGAGCTGCCACAGGAGGTTGGACATCTTCGTCCCATGTCTCTTTGTCTAGCACAGAGCCAGGCACTTAGTACAGCTCTGTTGAATGTATGTCATCTTGAAGAGTTGAAATAAAAGTCTCAGATAGTGGTACTTACACACCACTCCCAGCACATTTGCCTTCTGTAAGAGACTTTCGTTAGAGTTCAGAGTAGTGCCAAATGATTTTGATATTAACTTAATCCTTCTATTAAAAATCACTGCTTAAAATATTAAAAAGCTCTTTTCAAGTAAAAGAGAAGGACCTTTGGAAAAAGAAGAAATATAGATCCCCCGAAAAATTACTAGCGGGCTGGAAAAAAGTGGCCTGCCTTGTTCTGTTACAAAACTAATTTTTAGTAAATAGTAAATTTACATACCAGCCGGTGCACTCTGCTCAAGTGTGACTTTTGTTAATAGCGTGACTTTGATTTCATTCCTTTTTTGTTAAAAACCAAACAAGGTCAGCTTCTGAATAACTAGTAAATCAGGGTGAAGTTCTTTGAACAAGACAACAAACTCCCTATAGCAGTGATGGTGAACCTTTAGAACTTTAAATGATAGAGGCCTGCTAACTGAAGTTGAAGTTCCACCCATAGTCTTCTGAGTTTTCCAGGCAGCAAAGTCATTTGTCATATGTGTATTGGGGATATGCTGTGTGCCAGCTTTGAGCTGGGCTCCTTTGTCCTTTTCCTCTATGAGGAAGATGTGTGTAGATTATCACGGTATAGGCATCTATGCACAGTTTACCATGACATATTTCTAACCATTAATCTTTCAAAATTTGAGGGTCAATAATGATTGCTCCCATTTTATTTGTTATTGTTCTGTCTTTTGTTCAGTCTTGCTAAGGGTTTGTGTGATTTTACTGATATTTTCCAAGAATGGACTATGATTTTACAAAGCTTTCTCTAGCTTTAGTTCTGAAGTTTCTGATGTCTTTTCTGTAGTACTTGCTTTGGGATTAATTTCCTATTTTTCTTCCTTGTGGTACATACTTATGAGAATGGTCATTTTCAGCTTTTTCCTAATATATGCATGTAATCTCTAAATTTTCCTCTAGTTATGGTTGGAGCTGTGTCCTATGATTTTTGATGTCACATTTTTATAATCATTCAGTTAAAAATACTTTTTGTCTCCACTCTAATTTCTTTGACTTATGGGTTAAATAAGTGTAATAATTTATAGTAACATTATTTTTTATTGATTTTTTAAAAAATTGTCCTAAGGCCAAATGATCTTGTTGTTATACATAATTTTACTTTTTTTAAATTGGGGGCTGCTTCTATATGGTCTGTTTGGGTATTTCATGTGTATTTAAAAGTATTACATATTCTGTCGTTACTGGGTCCAGTGATGCATGTGCGTGTGTATTTGATCGAGTTTTTAAACATGTTACTCTTCAGGAACTTCCTGTTTTGTTTATTTTTGCAATTACTGTATCAGTCTCCCGGTAGGATTTTGTGGGTTTGTCTATTTTTTCATTGAATTCTTTTAGTTTTTGCTTTATGTATAATATTACATTAAAATTTGGGATTATGATATCTACATGATAGATCAGTTCTAACATTTCTTAATTTCTGGTGATGTTTCCTGTTTTAAAGACTTACTTTGAATAAATACTTCTGTTGGCATTTTGGATAGAATATACATCATGTATCTTTTCCCATCCATTTGCTTTTTCTGTATTTCTATATTTTAATTTGTAAATTAGGTGGTTTTCCACTTGCACCTCCTTTTGTCATAGTTTAGTCTATTTATAGTTAAATAGTTATTGATACTGGGCTGGGGATTTAGCTCGTGGTTCCAGCACCTGTCTTGCAAGTGCAAAGGCCCGGGTTCAATCCCTCGGTAACCACATACAATACTGGGTGTGGAGACTCACGCCCAGTAGCAACCAGTGCCACATACCACAGTGCCGGGCATGATGGCTCACGCCTGTAATCCCAGCACTCGGGAGGCAGAGGCAGGAGGACTGCTGTGATGTGAGTTTGAGGCTGAGCTCAGGGCCAGCCTGAACTACAAAAGCGAGACCCTGTCTCAAAACAAAACAAAACAAAACAAAACAAATGATTGATACTTTTGAGTTTAGATCTATATTTTATTTTATATTTGTTTTATTTATTATTCCTCTGTTTCCTTATACTCTTTGGATTAATCGTACTTTTAAGAACTCCATGTTTTCACTTCCTTTAGCTTGCTGTTGTTTTTAAATTATTCTTTCAGTTGTTGCTATATTATTATATAAATTGAAAAATTAACTATGGTCTGGATAAAACGAACCTTACAACACTTTTTTTTTGCTGCTTTTGCATTCAGGCATTATTTTAATTTTCCCCATATTTTAAACATGATAAAATATTTTCTATTACAGTTTTGTATAATTAGTATTTCATTAAGCTTTATCTTGATTTACCCTTGAACACCGTTGTTTGGCTTTTGTTTTGTAGTCATTGTAAAATCTTTCTCTGGCAGCCTGAAGAGTTCTTGTTTGTATTTCTTTTAGTACCAATGTACTGGAAACCTGTTCTTTGAATTTGCTTATTATAGAACATCTTTGTTTCACAATGATTTTTGAAGGCTTTTTTTTTCCCTTCAAGAGTAGAATTCTAAGTTACCAGTTATTTATTTATCTTGGGTATGGCACAGGTGCCATTTCATTGCTTCCTTTGTTTCTGTTGAAAAGTCAGCCGCCAGCCTTACTAAAGAAAAGGTAATGTGTCTTGTTTCCTCTCAGTACTGGGGATTGAAACCAGGCCCTTCACACCCATCCACAGCCTTCTTTTTAAACTTTTATTCTGAGGCAGGATCTTGCTGAGTCACTGAATTTCCCAGGCTGGGCTTGAATTTGTAATCCTACTGTCTCAGCCTCCCAATTTCAGCTAGCATTCCAACTGTGTGTCTTTGTAAAGACTTTTGTCTTAGTTTTCCAGCAATTTGTGGTAGGACGTATTGAAACTAATAAGTTTTTGTGTTATATATATTCTTTGGGGTTGTAAGGCTTCATGATTGCATGGCTAGAGTCTCTTACCAATTTTGAAAACTCTTGGCCAGAGACTATAAATACTGCTTCAGCCACAATCTTTTCTTTCTTCCTGTGGGACTCCAGGTCCAAGGTAATAGACGCTTTTGGTTCATCTGTTACATATAATAAGTTGGTTTTTTTTATATTCTTAAAATTTTTTTTTTCTCTATTATGAACATTTTTTACTACTCTTTTTCACTAAGCCTTTTTTCCCCCTACTTCTGCTAACTTGCTACTTAGCCTGAAGTCTTCGTTATTTGCTGTATTTTTCAGTTCCAGGATTTTTAGTTAATTCTCTTGTATCTTTTTCAGTTCTCTGCTGGAATCTTCAATTTTGGCTTCTGTGTTCTTGGCCTATTGATCAATAATTGTAAAGACTTTAAAGTTTGTGTCTGGACCGCTCTTGGGTCTGCATCTGCTCTTGTTCTGTGTTGCTGTGGTCACCCGGCCCCTCTTCTGTCCTGATAACTGAGGGCTGGTGCTGCCTGTGGGCGGGTGGGCGGGGACTGTAGAAGCTGAGGACAGTGCTCTCTCCCTCTCAGGGCTTTTTGGTACAGTATCAGGGAGTGACATCTACCACTTTGTTCTAGTCTAGGATTAAGGTGATTATAGGCTTGGTTTCAGTGTTCTAAGATCGATCCATTCCATTTTTGTCCTAGGGCATAACCCTTCAAGAGACTCACCTGACATCTGAGTATTCGCAGGGCTCCTCTCTTTTGGCAGGTTTTTGTTTGTAATTTGGAGCGGCCGTGTTGTTCGGTGTCCTCAGCGCTGTGAGGCTCCTGGAGCTCACTGTAGCTGTCCCGCACTCCGTGTCTCCCTCCCTACCTTGTTCTGGCTGCTCCATCCCTTGCTGCTTACGGCACAGGCATCGCAAAAAGCGGGGAATGCTGCTCAGCTCACTTCTCTGCTTAGCCTTTCTCTGTGTACCTGGCTTTGTACATTTCTAATTCTTTTTCTTAGCAGCTCTTTGATGCCTCTCAAAAACCGCCCTTTTGTTTTCTGGTTGGTTGGCGTAGGAGAAGGTTCATCTGACACGTGCTACTCCGTGTGGGCAGAGTTCTCCTCTAAGACCACCTGTCCTGTTACAGGATGGCCGCATGCATGACCTGTTGACCAGAATTACTTCCTCAAGGTGACTTGTCCCGGTGCAGTCGGCCTGCGGGGTAGGGCTTCTGTGCATGAACCTGGGAGGAGCATTGTTTGGTCCATAGCTCCTCGACTCAGGATGGGACTGCATCCCTGTAAACTCACTACAGACTCAGCAAGTCTTAGTTGAACCATCTGTACATGAAAGTACTTACGTACCTGACATGTAGTAACTAGCTAATAATTAGGTATGGATGTGGGAAGAGGTGATTTTTACATGTGTCTCTCTTTTTCTAGGTGCTGCTGACTTTGGGTTACTCTACAGAAGACGAGGAATGGTAATTTCACCTTTACCAGACAGCAGACTAAGACGCTGAAGAGAAGTCCTGCTGTCCTGTTGGATTTGGAGACCCTTTGTTTCACGTATCTGAGGAGTTTATACTAGTTAATCATCATTATGAATGTGACGAGTTTATTTTCCTTCACAAGCCCAGCTGTGAAGAGACTTCTTGGGTGGAAACAAGGTGATGAAGAAGAAAAATGGGCAGAGAAAGCTGTTGATGCTTTGGTGAAAAAACTGAAGAAAAAGAAAGGTGCCATGGAGGAACTGGAAAAGGCCTTGAGCTGCCCGGGGCAACCTAGTAACTGTGTCACCATTCCCCGCTCGCTGGACGGCAGGCTGCAGGTCTCGCACCGGAAGGGACTGCCTCACGTCATTTACTGCCGTGTGTGGCGCTGGCCTGATCTTCAGAGCCACCATGAACTAAAACCACTGGAGTGCTGCGAGTTTCCTTTTGGTTCTAAGCAGAAGGAGGTCTGCATCAACCCCTATCACTATAAGCGGGTAGAAAGCCCTGGTGAGTCCTCCTTGTTGATGGCCTTTGTGTTCCTGGTAGATCTGTCTTGTCTCAAACAGAATCATCTGTTTCTATATTTTTTCTTTGTAATTCCAAAGTATTTGGGGAAAGTGTGTATGTATATATGCGCTGTGTGTGTGTGTGTGTACATATATGAGAGAGTGTGATTGAGAGGGAAGGCAGGGAGGAAGTATGCCCATGTGTTAGCTTTCCATCGCTGTAGCCGGATCTGTGGGAGTCAGCCTACAAAGAGCAGAGGCAGCTTTGGGCTCGCAGCTTCGGAGGTGTCAGTCCATGGGCTGTTGTGCTTTTGGGCCTGTGGTGAGGTAGAACATCATGGTGTGGAACATGTAGCAGAGGAAAGCGCACGGCAGAGTAAAGAGGAAGAGGGGAGCACCAGGGTTCCATGGTCCCCTCAAGGCAGCACTCTTCATGACTGGATTTGGTCTGAGAACTAGTGAGCCAAATCATGTAAAAACATGCTTTTTAACCACTTAATAGACAATTATTTAAGTACAAGATGACCAAAAATGCCATATTTTTATTAATTTTTACAAGATAATATAACAGGAAATATATAAATGATAATTTTATCAACCTAATTCAATAACTTTTCTGTATATTGTCTATCTTTTTTTTTTTTTTTAGGTTTTTTTTGGGACAGGGTCTTGCTTTGTAGTTCAGGCTGGCCCTGAGCTCAGCCTCCAACTCGCATCACAGCAATCCTCCTGCCTCAGCCTCCCAAGTTCTGGGATTACAGGCATGAGCCACCACGCCTGGCACTGTGGTATGTGGTACTGATTGTTGCTGGGCGTGAGTCTCCACACCCAGTATTGTATGTGGTTACCAGGGGATCGAACCTGGGTCCTTGCACTTGTAAGACAGACGCTGGAACCACTGAGCTAAATTCCCGGCCCTGTATATTGTATATCTTAAAACATTCAATACCTGCCTGAGCATCGCTCTGGATACTCACTATGTAAATAAACACATTGCCTCAGTGATGCTTTGGATAAACAGTCAGGTAGTTAAATAAAAGGCTTCCATATTTTTGTACAATATTTAAGACATACAGAAAGCATTTAAAGACTAGGAATAATTTGCAAAAACCTTTGTATTCACTACTCAGGTTTTTTTGTTTGTTTGTTGCGGTACCCGGGATTAAACTCACAGCCTTGCTCAGGTAGGTGGTGGCACCACTGAGGTAAATTCCTGGCCCACCACTCAGTTTTTTTTTTTATAAAAGGATTATAATTAAGTCCTTTTTTAAATAAAAGAATTACAATTAAATGAGGTTGATGCCCCAACCTCATTTCCTTCAGTAACTGCTATTTTTAATTTGATATCTATTAGTCTCATCCAGATTTGTAGTTACTATTACATCTATATGAATTCATGTCAATGCATGTTATATATATTTTAAGATACTATGAAACAATATTAGAATTCTTCCTTGTATAACTTCTTATAGTCAACATTATATTTTTGTGATTCTGGATTATACATTTTAAGGTTACATTGTTTATTTCTATGAAGAACCCAGTGTGTGGGTATTTACTAAAATTTAATTGATTTCATTTGGAGAAGACTGATGGAATTATGCTTGTGAACATACTACTTAGTATGCCTTTCTCTGTACAATTCTTGCACAGCTTTTCTTGGATTTATTAATAGATTGAATTCTCCTTACTAGTTCCAAATAGACATTTTTTCTGTTTGTTATACCAAATGTGATATACTGTAGTTATTTGATTTTTTTTTTAAAGGAAAACTCAACGTAGAGACATACAGCCCTCTTTTTAGTGAGAAATTGAATTTGCAAAAACAAGATTTTTCAGGTAGATGATGTTTTGATCTTAATGGTGACTTTCAGAGGTACATTTTAGAGGCAGATTTTAATCCCGCACATATCACAGAGCTGATCCCCCGCAGGTGAACTGTGTGTCAGACACCTGGGAAGTAGGGGTGATTTGACCCGAAAAGCATCCCGCAGCCGACACTCTCCAGGAGGACGCACCGTGCCGTGTGTCTGTCCAGCCACCCTCTGCGCCAGCCCTCCCATACATACCCCAGTTCACTTCACCCTGCAACAGCTGCTGCCCGACCGGGGCCCTTCATTGTGCCGCCTCCTGTTCCCGCTGCTCTTGGACAGCGGCAGGTCGAGCTCTGCAATTGTGGCTCCTGACTCCCGTCTCGGCGTCCTCTCCACCCTTCACAGGTGGCATGTTCGAGTTCTGTGGAAACACGTGCCCTTTCCCTCTGCTCTGCCCACCCTCTTCCCCCACTGCACTCTCGTGTGTTTAGACTTAACGGAGTCACTGTCATTGGGAAGCCTGTCTTGCCAACCTCTTTTTCCTTCTCCAGGATAGGTTGTGTGTCTCTCACAGCAACCTGAATTTTTTCATAATGTTCTTCATGGCTGTGGTTCTTGTTCTACTGGTCTTCTCTGCCAGGAAGAGAGCAGAGCCGCATGAAGGCAGGGACATGTGTCACTAACATTTCTGTTTTTAGCAGCCCCACAGTTTAGTAAAATTTTGCCATTAAATAAAATGCTAGTTATCATTTAGCTTGTATTGTCTTTTGTCCATTTTATGAAGAACTTTCAGTTTGACTGTCCCCTCTGACCGACCTTTCTTTGCTGTCACGAACACCTCTGACTTAAGATAAAAGACTAGCGCTGAGATGATTTTGTTAGTCTTCATAGCTTACATGTTCTCATGAGAGCCTTGCCAGGAAAGAGATGGGAAACTGGCCAAGATAGGCATTTTGAGACTTTGCAGTATCACTTGAGTCTCCTCTCTGAAGAGTCTTGTGAGCCTTGCATTGAACAATTATAGAACCTTTTAAAACTAAACGTAAGACCCACTTAGTTTGAACGCATCAGAACTTGACATACATTGTTTCCTGCTGTGAAGTGTCTGATGTGAGAGTGGAGCAAGAGGCCAGTGTGACGGAGCGGCTGTGCTGGCACAAGTCCTCTGCCTCACAGCTGAGGAGATATTCTCCCTCGAGAAGAGCCCCACGGAGCTTACCTGGGTTTGTCTGTGAGACTGGAGGAAGGGGATGTAGAATTCTGAGCTACAGCTAAGCCCGTCAACAATGAATTACTTTGAACTGCATAAGTACTTGATCTTAAATGAGCCGTGTATCTTAGCCATGTAGCAGTTTAAGCGCAGGATGGTTAGGTCTTACAGATTTGGTATTTTCAAAGTGGGGTGTGCAGAGTAGTAGCATCAGTGTCACTTCAGAGTTTGATAGAAGTTAAATTAACAAATATTTGTGTGTGTGCAGAGGGTGCCGTGTGTTTCAGTCTGTGTACATCGTGGAACGGTAACATTAAACTAACATTCCCATCACTACCCCCACTTGACATCTCTGTGGTGAGAACATCTGAACTCTCTTTTGGCAGTTTTGAAATGCGTAACATGATATTGACTGTAGTCACCATGCCATGTAAGAGATCACCAGAACCATTCCTCTTATCTTTTTTTTTTTAGACAGAGTCTCGCTTTGTAGTTCAGGCTGGCCCTGAGCTCAGCCTCAAACTCACATCACAGCAATCCTCCTGCCTCCGCCTCCCAAATGCTGGGATTACAGGTGTGAGCCACCGCACCCGGCACTGTGGTATGTGGTGCTGATTGCTGCTGAGCATGAGTCTCCACGACCAATATTGTATGTGGTTACCGGGGAATCGAACCCCGGTCCTTGTGCTTGCAAGACAGGTGCTGGAACCACCGAGCTAAATCCCTGGCCCCCATTCCTCTTATCTTATTGAAACTTTGTACCCTTTGACCAGCTTCTCTCCACCCCCTCCTTCAGCCTCTAGTAACCACCGTTCTACTCTCTGCTTCTGAGTTCAGCTTTTTTAGATTCTATGGCTCATTTTTAGACTCAGGACTCGTTTTGGGAATCATGCATTGCTGTGATTCTCGTATATACTAATGTTGGACAGCTGCAGATTGTGTCCAGCCGTGTCAGTGAAGCCCCGCTGCGTGGGCGGAGAGATCCTCTGGAGTTTGTCTTTCATATTATTTAGCATTTTGATTTTGCATGTTCTAATACAGTTATCAGATGACCCCCTCATTCCAGAATTTTCCTTCCATTGATACTTATTAAATAAGATTTGCACTCTGATGTCTTTAAGTTGGTAGTGAAGGAGAAAGGCATGCTTTTATCACTTGGTTAAATGCAGGTGTTTTCTCTAGAATTTTAATTTTTATCACGTTTGCAAGTATATGATGATTGCATTCATCATAAGTCAGTGCACTGAGAAGCATCTGTTCATTTCAGTTACTCATGTTTTGATATGGTCTTGTATTTTGGGAAGAGTCTGAGCTTTTTGAATTCGGTATGTATTCCAAATATTGTCTGGCAAAGTAATTTTTCCTGTCATGTAGGTTGTCTCTTTACTCTTATTTCTTTCCCTGGACAGAAGTTTTTAAATTTGATGTAGTCTCATTTGTTTCTTCTTACACACGTGGTGTTCTGTTCAGATACCTTTTGGGTCTCTTTTCAGTGTATTTTTTTAACCAACAATAATTTTATGAGTTCAAATAATTGAAGTTCTTACTTAATGCCACTTAATTTGTTCTAAATCAAATAGTATAAAAGTCATGGGGACAACTCAGAGACATTGTGCCACAGCTTGTATTGATTATAGTTGACAATGACAAAGAGTGTGAGGAGGGGGTCAACTTCCTTTTGTGGAGCGATACTGCTTGGACCCTGACTGAGGAGTGTGTCTTCAGGAAGTAGAAAATGTCAGCGATTCCTTCTGCAGGTGTGAAGACTTGAGGAAACCGAGTTCAGGAGCGGGAGAAGACTCTGACCCTGCTGCTGATGAAGCAGGTGGACTGTTTACTTGGACTTTTACTAGCCTTCAGAAACCAGGCTGCTTATTAGTGGTTGAATTAAATGTAGGTTTTCTTTCTCTTTACCAGAGTAAATGCTGACGGTGGTTAAGTCAGTCATCTAATTGTGGTATTGGGAAGACCATTCAGTTGCTGTCTACTGCTATTACAATGCCTCAGTGGAGATTTCCTGCCATTTGGCCTTTGTTACTGTTTTTCGCATACTTTTTGCATACTTATCGCATACTTATCTTCTGCTTTTGAACTTACTCAACTTGAAAAGCTATATTAAACCTGAGGTTAAAATTCCAAGACTTCAGTTTTCCTCTGGAGCCACCCCTGGAGGGAGCTTGGAGATGCCCCCATAGCCGCTCGGTAGATGCCAGCTGTATAACATTAAAATGCACCCGCAATCTTCTTTACCTGTGTACTGAGTGTGGGCTGTGACTCCAGCCCCTCAGTTGCCCGTTACCTCATGATGTTGTGAGTTTTATCTGGAAGAGAAAGTCTTAGCACAGAGGACACTTGCCCTAGGAACTTGATCGGCTCCCGAGGGCTGGTTGTAACTAAGTCAGTACAGCTGAGAGCTACATGTTTACTGGAGGCCACACTGTAGATAACAAGAGGCAGACGAACCTTTAAACCTGATTAACCCAGTTTGTTTGAATGTCAGGCCGGTCGTAACTTGAGCGTCCACTGTGCTGTGGAAACAGACTTCTTGTGAGGGAGATTGGAAGGCCAGAGGGAAGTGGCTGAGGCTGAGCGGTTGGGGAGGGGCGTCGGGTGAGGGAGACTTTCTGGGTTTTGACTGTATCAGCCTCCGTATGGGGATAGATTTCTCTATTCTTAGAACATGTAAAACTGTAATTATCTCAATTTGGAAAATGATGTCTCACTGAAAAGCAGTTAGTTCAGCTCACAAATCACCCTATGCTTTTTCCTGGGACAGCCGCTGTCTTTTTGGACGGTATGAAGTTGTAAGTAACAGTCTTGCTGGCTTTCTGTGCTAGACTGTGCCGGGCAGCACTCTTCTTTGGGACTGTGTGAGCAACAGGGACAGCAGGTGAGTGGCCCACACGATGTCGGGTAGGTGAGTGCATTTCCAGCTCCGAGTATTTCCAGCTCACAAGAGTTTATCCGGAGCATCTGTTATGCCTGGGGGGAGGGGTGACTTTTTTGGAAGGTATCTTGAGTGGTGAAGGTAGGGTCTGATCACTGAAGGTGTGGGCCAAATACCAGATGTGTGCATTGCAAGTGTTTTAAAGATATAAGATTAGCAAGAACATTAACTACAAAAATTAGAATGAGATGTCATCCTCTATGTTCATATACACCTAAATTTCTCTTTTTTGTATGTACTGGGGGTCAAACTTGGGACCTTGTGCTTGTGAGGCAGGTGCCAGAACCACTGAGCTATATCCCCAGCCCCACCTAAATTTCTCTTCATTCAGACATTTATAGCACATTCATGTCCCTAAAAGGACTCTGCCTTTTATAGAAAGACTGGTGTGTAATTGTAGCAGTGTGTGCCAGAGGAAATAATGGGAGCAGGGACAGAGGAGTACCTCCTCTGGATCTGAGAGTGGCATTGACAGAGCAAATTCAAGTCTGCGCATGTGTGGATATCGTGTACTCCAGCCTGCCTGCTAGTGTAGAGCTGTTTTGAGCTGTAACAACGATTTAAATCAGTTTGTAGTTAGAGATTAGGCAGACATGTGTTACTAAAATAGACCAAGGGATACAAATGAACAGTTGAGGGAAATTAGCAAATAATGTGCTTCGCAGGAGTAACTGTGACACAAATGTACTACTGTATGCAGTTAACCCTGCATGCCAGCACAGATGAAACATTTCAAACAATCTCATCCGTCCTGGGCACGTGCTGTAGACACTGAAAATCTGCTGGCCGCCTGCGTGTTAACGGCCTGGTCCCAGGGAGGTGGAGAACCTTTATGGAGCGGGCGTCAGGGAGAGGTCTGTGGGTCCCGGGCCTTCTCATCCCTGGCACAGCACAAATGTCACGGTGGGGGTGGGGTGGGTGGTAGACCTGCTCACTTCACGTTAGCCCAGAGTGGAGTGAGACAGAACTGGGAGCCAAATACAGTCCCCAAGGCCACGTGCCCCACTCCCTTCAGCTCTGTCCCACCTTTTAATAAGCCTGCTCAGCTAGTGACTCACTGGAAACCTCTGGATGCATGAGCAGAGCAAACCCTTTCTCCTTGATTCTCGGGTGTTGTCACAGGAGCAGAGCTCCTACTAACACTGTTCAAGTCTCCCACCAGGCCTCATAAAGGTTCTGCTACCTCCAGTTGCACCAGCGTGGGGCCCATGGGGGACATTCAGCGTCTTCGCTACACCAGGTGTTTTGCAGAGGCCCCTGCGGGATGAGAGGCGGTGTCCCGGGCCTTTGCAGTTGGTCTTCCACAGCCCCCGGGGCTCCATTCTTCTGTCTGCGTGCAAGTTCTTCCATTCTGACAAAGCACTGGCGCAGTGCAGTGCCGGGAATATAATTCATTTCTCATAATTCAGATTGTGCTTGTGTGTTTTTCCTCGTATTTCCTGGAAATGAGAGTGTACTATCCAGCCTATAGACATGGGGCTTAAACAGTGAATTCTCACCAAGGCTTTATCATTGTCCTTTATATCACTGGGACGGATGAAGGAATGTATAGTCATGGGTAGGATTTAATATGCAGTCTTTCAGTGGATTTTATAGGTTTTTTTTTTTTTTTTTTTTTTTTTGGTTTTTTGAGACAGGGTCTCGCCCTGTGGTTCAGGCTGGCCCTGAGCTCAGCCTCAAACTCACATCACAATCCTCCTGCCTCTGCCTCCCGAGTGCTGGGATTACAGGCGTGAGCCACCACTCTCGGCACTGTGGTATGTGGTACTGGTTGCTGCTGGGGTGAGTCTCCACACCCAGTATTGTTATGTGGTTACCGGGGAATCGAACCCGGGTCCTTGCACTTGCGAGACAGGCGCCAGAACCACTGAGCTAACTCCCCGGCCCTGGATTTTATAGTTTTAAATCCAAGGCACAATGTGAAGTTTGTTGTTTTGACCCTACCCCCACCCCCACCCAGTACATGTTCTTAGGCACATTTATTTTGGATTTTTGTTAATTGATGAACACATAGGCAAGTTCAGCTGTTATCATTATGTATCAAAATTATATAAATTGAAGCAGTCATCTAGACATCAACAGTAATTTATGTGTGGAAGTATTTTTGTTTAATCTCCAATTTGAAATTTTAGTCTATATCTTATACAGAATATCTTTCTTATGCCCTTGCTTTTCTGGTCTTTTCCTCCACTTCGTTACTTTTTCTTTTTCTGCAGTGTTGGGTGGGCAGGATAGGAATTTTTCACATATTCTTCATTTATTTAAAAATAAAGATTTTTTCCTATCCACCACTACTGCTTCATAGAGCAGAAAGCCGACGAGCCAGCTAGTGGCTTTGAAAAGGCAAAAAAAAAGTTTGAAAGCACAGAAAAACATTTGTCATAGTAAATAGTGTGTACACTGATGATAGCTGTTATGTGAAAGTAGCATTTAAATTAAGGAAAATGACCTGACTGGTACTTGTAAGACTGGGCGTGGTGAAATACTGGAAACTCTGTAGTTGTGATTTTGGCGTATTAATCTCACAGATGATCCTCAAACAGTGACTTGCACAGGTTGAGGTTCTGCTGGCGGTGGCAGTGGGGGAGCTGCCGCTTACCAAACTTGCCCTTTGACTTAGAAGGAGGCTGCAAAAGCAAGAAGGAAAAAAAACAGATGGGAGGGGTGGTTTATGTAATAATCTCAGGCTGCTCGTCTTGGTTTTACTTTCAGCCTCCGGCTTTAGGATTCAAAGGCTCAGAGAAGACTTGAAATTTCTTTTCCCTTAGTGTGTGTCCTATCCTCCTGCGATTTTCCACTTTAAAATATGAATATTTCTTGAAAAATTCAGAATCATGACCGATCATGAATTAGCTAAATCATCAGACCTCTGTTCTGATTTTTGGAAAATGAAGTCTGTTTGGGGAAGAGATGGGGAAACAAAAGAGGACATTTATTTTTTTTTTTTTTTTTTTTTTTTATTTTGCTGTTTTTTTTTTAAATTATCTTTATTGGTACATTAAATATACACATCATGCTTGCACTCCATAATGGGGATTTGTACCAGTATAAGACACAACTTAATTCTCATTTTTTCCCATAGCCCCACTTACCCTACCACCCCCCCATATATATAAAATTTGTTTCCTTACTTTTTTGTTACAATCTCAACATTGTCCCCTTTCACCTTATTTTACATTGAGCATTTTCTATTTCACAATATATAACATACAATGCTAGGACTCATTTACATCTTCATTTTCTCATACCAGAGAAAAGATGCGATATGTATCTATCTGTGACCTATTT
>PVIR01024142.1:0-26253 GCA_004026965.1 Petromus typicus | reverse complement strand
ATAAAAAAAAAAAAAAAAAAAAAAAAAAAAAAAAAAAAAAAAAAAAAAAAAAAAAAAAAAAAGGCATGATATTGTCACCCAGTAAAAGCCACACATTTTTTTCCTAAAAGCAAAACATATTATATTGTTATTATGCACTATCTCTATCTGTGTATGCCACCTCAAAGTGCAAATGGCATTTTGGTTTGTTACTCTAAAGCTACAGATGAAATCATTTGGACATTGGAAACATCTGCCTGATCTGTTTAAACTGGAATTCCTCATTTAACCTCAGGCCATCAAAAGAAAGTTCAAGCAGAAGACTGTGTGTAGGTGAAGTTCAGCACAACCTTCTGAATGTGCTAGGCTCCTAATTACCCCAAAGCAGTGAGGAGTCTTAGAGCTGTAGTTATGCAGTGGAGGAATTGTAAACACAGAGAAATGAGCTGGTTTGGGGTCATTCAACTCCAGCCAGAGCTAGGACTTGAGCTGTTTCCATCTCGCTACAATTCATGTTGGATCTACAGATAAGAATAATAATCAGTTAATGGTATTTACTCTAACTTCAGCTAAAGTTGCCTAGTAGTATCTTCACTAATGAACATAGGAAGGATTTTATATTAAACATAATCTGTTAATCATAAGTGGGTGAGTATTCTTGTTTCTTGAGATTTTGCTTTTAGGTACTGAGTTGACTATCAAGTCAGACTGATCATCGGTATTCTTGAGGTAGAGCACAGTGTTCTGCAATGAGATATTCACCACGGGCTGCTGAATAAATGCATCTGAGACTGTAAACTATGTGGGGAGTTTAGCGATAGGGTCCACTTGAATCAAAGCAGCAAAGTAGATAAGTGTAATGATTAGCTAACTCGTGCGAAGCAACAAGACAGTTTAATCTCTCCACCAGTAGAAGCTAAAGCTGAGCTCAGACTATCAATGTGCCTTGTTAAGTCTCCAAGCCAGCCAGTGGACAAGCTAAGGTTGCCTGAGCCAGAGTTCTAATTTCCCAGCAGAATTATCACCAAGTATCAAAGATGTGTCTGCTCCAATGACCTGAGCTTTCAATACATGCATTCCCCCTCTCATAAACTTAATACTTTTCTTCTTTCTCCCTTTGATCCATTGATAAGTCCATTTTGAAAGGAAAGATAATCAATGTCTCTTGAAAAATTACTTTTACCTCTACATTTACCATTTAATTTAAAAATAACACCAAATTTTAAACATAATTTGGGAATATACCTTCCTATCTGTACTGTTGAACACTTCAATATGAAAGAAACACCATCACAGTCACTGTTATTAAGTTTTTCACACCATCTCAGACACTCCCATTCTAATTTTTACTTTTCTGATAAAATGACCATTATCCTGACATTGAAAATCTTCCCTCTTTCCCTGTTCAAAAAGCTCTGAAACAAGTAGGAAAGTATTGAAAAAGTTACAGTGCATAATTGTGAGTGAAGATATTTAAGAAATAAAGCATCATCATTTAAAGAAATTCAAGGAAATTAATGATTTCATTTAAGATAAAATCAACATCTTCCCTGAGCGTAAGATACTTCAGCAACTTTCCATTATTCTAAATATTTTCAGATGTTTCATTACCCTAACCCAGAAACTGGCACTGACTTAACTTCAATACCTGCTTCTCCTTCACCTCTCTGCCGTCCAAACTGCCAGCTTCAACCATCTTCTAACAAAGCAAGTGCACTTGTATCTTCAGCCCTTTCTTTTCTTTTCTTTTCTTTTTTTGAGACAGGGTCTTGCTTTGTAGTTCAGGCTGGCCCTGAGCTCAGTCTCAAACTCACATCACAGCAATTCTCCTGCCTCTGCCTCCTGAGTGCTGGGATTATAGGCATGAGCCACCATGCCCTGCACTGTGGTATGTGGTACAGATTGCTGCTGGGTTTGAGTCTCCACACCCAGTATTGTATATGGTTAACGGGGATTGAACCTGGGCCCTTCGCTTGCAAGACAGGTGCCAGAACCACTGAGCTAAATCCCCGGCCCTTCAGGCCCTTTCTAAGCCACTATCCTATGACCTTCACAATGCTGAGCCCTTGTCTTTCAGATTTCAACTTAATGTTTCCCTCCCAGAGGAGTCCTTCCCCCGCCCCATCTAAATTAGCAATGATTCACCTTGTTGTGTTTCATGGCATTTATCATTAACATTTTGTTATCGATTTACTAATGTGTTTCATTATGTCTGTCCCTTCTAGAATATAATTTCCATGCTACAAAAATATAATTCCTCTCTGCTTTGATACTGTCTCTAGCAATCGAAAAGATGTGTAGCATGCAGCAGGTGCTGAATAAATAGCAGTCGGAATCACTGCTGAAAAACTACTTTGTTCTCTGCCTGGGCAGGAATCTTGCCTAAATGCTCCATAGCTAAGTTCCCAATTAGTGATTCAGGTCTGGTTAGTGTGAAGAAATAGATAATAAAGAGAAGGAAGAAAACCCAGGTGTTCCAGAGGCTTCGACACTGACTCTCCTCTTAGGGCTGAAATTTATATATAGAAAGTGATCAATTTTACCTATTTTTAAAAGACTTTCTGCTCCATTTCACCTCCTTGATCATGGAAAGAAGCTTTCATTGAAACCATGTCCTACCTGTTCTAACCTACCCCTACATGCACACACAAATAACAGAAAAAAAGAAAAGAAAAAAGAAAGACAGAGCTAAGGAACAGAAAGAAGAGGAATGGAGAACTCAGCTCCAGTGACCAGGGGCTTTTCGATTCAGCCCTTCTGTATCCAGACCTAACTCATGCCTCAGCCATCACCCAGCTGTGTTATCAATGGACCACAGGTCCCATTCAGGGTCAGGTGACCTTGTGAAGCAGAAATAATATGTCACAAAGATACAGTGTAATAAAAGATGTGTGCAAAGCTTGGCTGCCAAGCCAGCTTTTCTAAATAACATTCTGATTGCATTCGATGCCTCAGCAACCCCACTATTCTTTTCGGTAGCCAATATATGCACTGGATGATGAAAATCCCAGGGACCCATTGGGCAAAAGCCAAGTCACATATCAGTAACATCGGCATGAGTGCACACAAACAGTCCTGTTAAATATTTGATATGTAGAGTCCCAAGCGTGACACACACTCATCTAAGAATGTACTTCTGTTGACTAGAAAGCCTGAGATTATAAACCAGTATCAAGTTGTGCCTGTTAAAAGGGAATGAGTCTGAGAAGGATTTGTTGCATATTGACCTCTGGGATTTAATCATCAACATCAAATCATATGCTGGCCGGGAGCTGAGCTCGTTGAATCATAGGATTAATCCCATACATTTACACGTTGTATAGGTAGTTGCTGTTGTTTTTTTCCAATTGCTTTCACAAGGACTTTGTAGTTTTATGCTCAAATCAAAAATTTAGGGAGATAAAATCATTAGTGATTATTTTGTATGCACCTACTCTGGACAAAAATTTAGGTCATACACTAAGGGAAAAAGAAAGAATCACTCTCAAGTGGAAAAAGAAGGTGCATGGGGAAGTGGGCAGATATTATCTTTCAAGAGAAGCTATAATGGAAAGAGCATCAGGTGTACATCTAAGATAAAAGTAGAGGGTAACAGCCAGAAGAAATGTTTGTCATTCACCTCTTATCATCAAGAAACAGTCCTACATCTAAAGTTAAACCTAACCACACACAGTTGTACAGGACACACATGAGGAGACAGAGCATTCCTAGCAGAATAATTGTAAGTATGTTGTTATATGTGGATGAATACTAGAGATTCAAAGTATGAGCAATTAAAAGTTTGAAAGAAGTTACTTGAATAGGCTATATAAATGGATTGGAATGTGTGTTAATATTTGAGGGAAAGGTGACACAGAAGAAAATGTAGAGAAGTCTTTACATGGAAGAATGCAGATATTTTTTCCATTTGATAGCTTCTTTTTCACATGGAAAAGAGTGTTCATTCTCAAGGATTACAAAGCTAATGGATTTGACCCCAAAAGTAGTTCACTTTCCCTGATGCAAAATTCTTCCTCCAAATAAAGGAAGTGACTTATTCATTCATTCACTAAACAGAAACCCAATACATGGAGATAGAATGTTCTCATAAAAATATCCGAAGACTGACACATGCTTGACAAGATGGTCCGACTGGGAAGATTAGGTGCTGGAGGTTTAAAGGAAGTAATCAGATCATGAGGCCATTAACATAAATTCATTAATACATTCATGTTTCTATAACTGAATGGGCTATTAGGATGTGGGAACCAAACAGACCAAGTCAGGAGGATGTGCCCTTGGTCCCCTTCCTTCCTCCCAAACTATTTCTTCAATCTTTTTTGTTTCATTTCCCTCCCTCACCCTCCTTACCACTCCTCTCCCGCCTTCTTGGGTGCCATAATGTGAGCTGCTCTCTTCCACAACCCTTCCACTATAATGTTCTTCTGCACTGAAAGCCTAGAGTGATGGAATCATCTAAATACGAACTAAAACTTTGACTCTGAAACCATGAGCAAAAAGAAGGCTTTCCTCTTTAAAATTGTTTTCCTTTTGCATTTTGTCACAGTAAGGAAGATCTGACTTGTGCAAGGAGACAGAAAGCCAAAGCTTCTTGTAACAAACACGACCCTCCTACACAGCATCTCAGCTGATTTAGAGCATCTATAGTAGTTAGCAAGGGGTATCATGGAGCAAAGACATTTCTCATAGAAGACACTGAAGAAATACTTGTAAGTGTAAAGCAGGCAACTTCAGAATGTTATTAAAAATAACCACGCAGAAGACTTAGGATAGCACTGCACTTATCCCTCTGCTTTGATGGAGTAGTAAGGAAGGGAGATCGTGATGTACCCCTCACCAAGAAGGAACATTTCTGTAGTTAAGCAGGAACTATTAATAGAGCAGAGGAAGTGTGATAGTGGATCAGGGACTGTCATGGTGGGATACAAGTCTGAAACAACAAAATAAATCCCTAGGTACAGTAAATGATTACTCTTCTGTAACATGACACATTTATGTTATGCTTTTTTTAATTGAAATCTTTATTGGTACATTACATATACACATCATAATTGCACTCAACATTGAGAATTTGTATCAGTATATGACACAACTTAATTCTCATTTTTTCCCATAGCCCTACTCACCCTATCACCTCCACTCCCTATTTTTGAAGCTACATGTGTAGGTAATACATTGTTAGTTTCCCAGTAGCTTTGTTTCAGATAACATCTTTTTTTTTTTTTAAGATTTGCCTTTATTTTTTAAATTCTTCATTGCTCTCATTGATACATTTTGTATACACATTATGATCACAGTCAACATTGTGAATTGACACATGGGGTTTGGTGACAGTTTCTTAGATCCCATGATGCAGTGATATTTTACACAGGATCATGATATAAGCTACATGAACATTTGGAATTCCTCTAGGACAAGTTGCTCATGAACACCTAGTGGTCAAAATCTGTCACTAGCAGAGACATCCTTTGGAATGTGGCCCCTTGGCCATGGAATTTACCAGAGTATGTCTCGTGTCTTGTATTACACTTTAGATCTAAAATGTCTTCCCAAAGCTTTGGTGCTCAAACTGTGGGCTTTGGAAGGTGACTGGGTCATGTGATTTCTAACATCATTGTACATCAGTGAATGAATATACTAATGAGGTCACAATCTGATGACATTATTGGGAAGTAATTGGAAGAGGCAATGCACACAGTTGAAGGGAGTAAATCTTAGAGGTGTGCGATGACCTTGGGGTCCATTCCTGGTCTCCTGCTCCTTCCCATCCAGAACTGTTTTCTCTCTGCTTTCTGGCTGGCATGGAGTGAACAGCTTTTCTCTACCAGGCCTTTCCACAACCGCATTCTATCTTTCCTCATGCCCACAACAATGGGTCTAGTCAATGGAAACCTCTAATGCCATGAACCAAAACAAACCTGCTCTCTCTTAAACTATTTATGTCCGGTATTTTTGTTACAGCAGTGGAAAATTGACTAACACAACTGTTAATCCGTACAAGCTTCCTGCTCTCCTTTTTCTGCAAGGAGCTGTTGTCTCTCCTAACCATTGCTGACCCCATTCAGTGGAAGCCTCAGTTCACCCAGAATGCCACGCTCCCTACCAATATTTGCCTGTTCATAGTGTATGTGCTTACATCATTTGGTGCAACCTCATTTCCATCGTTTCCATGCCAATGATCCTGATGTCGAGGATCACATTCTCCTCCCAGGTATGTATCGGACTGTGCTGAAACAAACTCATCATGGATCTTGAAGCTATGAACAAAGCAGATTTCTGAGCATCCCTATCCTGGCTGATAAGAACTCTATGGAGTGTCTGAAATATACTGATCTGTTTATGTCTTCTGGGTCACACATTCACACTCACCTGGGGTCAAGAGATGCTGCTCCTCAGATTCTTCCCAGGTTCAATAAAGAGCATAAAAATATCTGGGGATTCACAGTCATGAATTCACTTAATTTGATATTAAGTCTCACATTTAGGTACAACACTTTTATCTTTCCTCTGTCTTCTTTTATCATTTTTCTTGAATGCATATGAAGGCTTGGCCAAAACTATTAGGGTAAATATCTCAGATTCCATTCAATTTGTTTTATTCAAGGTAAATAAAAGAGTTAATGCTAATCTAAAGCAATACTTTGAAGAAAATAAAAACTATTTAAAGCTTTACCTAAGTACCAGGGACAATCATTCACCAAGTCTTTCCCTGAAAACAAATCCTCAGATAATCTCATCTCTTATTTATAAGATACCCTGAATTAACAAGAACTCATATAAATACAAATGGCACTTTTATTGGTCCCTACTATAATGTTAAGGAACAGAGCTGCCATTTGGAGACTAAAAGCAAAGGAAATAAAATTAAGACAAGTCTGGGCCCTAAACTCAGAAATGTGTCACTGAAGAAATCCTGGTCTGAGAAGGAGAAGTTGTGGACTCGGGGTGAGATTCACCCCTTTCCAGCCATCGTCTCTCAGGATCGTCGGTCTTTGAGCAGTGAAGTGCTCATAGCCGACACCCCCAGAACACCCATGCAGTCCATCTCCTGGGATTGCCGGGTGCCAGCAGGGCCACCTGACACAATCAGTCCCTAAGCCATTGTAAGGAAACACAGAAACAAATTCAAGACTTGAATAATGTATACAGAGTTGTCAGAACACAGCTGTGGAAGAGGGTAGCTCTAGGGTCAGAGAAACTAGAATTCAGAAACAGGTTGCCACAAGGATAAGTCATGGATTTCTCAAATCCCATTAAATGAGAGCACCTGGGACAGGAGGCAAATAAAATGTTGACTTCCTTTTGCTTCAAAATGACCCATCATCCAAGACCCCCCACTTTTTCTCTGATGTAGGTTTATACTTACTGAAAATCTGCACTCAAAGCCATCTCACTCTGAATGGATCTTCTGAAATGGTCCAAGGTAACAAAACATTGCCACTGAAACTTTAGATGAAGGAACCACCAAAATTAAGGACTGCTGTATATTTTTTGTGTGAATTTGTGTGTGTGTGTGTGTGTGTGTGTGTGTGTGTGTGTGTATCTGTATATGTGTGTGTGTTTCATTGTGTTCAGGAGTCATGTCCAGAAGAAAAATTCAGTGGAGGGGAGATCAGTGTACTGCAGTGTTTAAATGACTGGAACCAGTGGATGGGCCCCCACTGCACATTCAGTGTAGCTGTAGCTATCAGGCCAAGCCTGAAAATGTTGATCGAGTGAGTGAGGCCCAAAGTGACACAGGATACCTACAGACTGAGAAATGGGCCTAGTGAAGTTAAAGACAAAGATAAAACCTATAATTGTGTGTCATTTTACCCTACATGGAGGAAAATAACTTCCAAAGTTGATATCATAATAAATAATGTTCCCCTTTTCTCAAAATGATTTTCATGCTTTCTTGTTTGGGATTTTTCTGCCAGTATGTTATTCAGGCAAATAAAAAAGCAGAAAAATAAACACTGCTACTGTTTTCAAATTACAACAATGACTATGGCTGTTAGTGATCCTTGATCGGTCCTGTCACACATCAGTGACCATATTCTATATATTTCCTTCTCACCAGAAATCTTTAAAGTATAAGATATGCTGCAGTAGATACAGATAGATAGATAGATGATGGTGATGATAGATGATAGATAGATAGATAGACAGATAGATAGATAGATAGAGGGCATCAAAATTTCATTTATAAACACAGTAAGATTCAGTTCTCCCAGGAAAACACAAAAATGAAGAAATTCTAAGAAACAGTTGTGACTGTGCTGTTAAAAATATTGAAGTTTTTCTTTTGCCTTTCCTTCCCAAACACTGGACAGGATGTGGCTGTTGATTCTGTCAACTGGAAAATTCTTCCTAAAGGGCAAAATGCAACATTATGTATCACAGTCATCCAAAGGGGGAAAAATAAAGTAGAAAATTGCCCTTCGAGCTGATAAAAACCCATCTGCCTCCCCTGACAAGGCAGTGCCATTCTTCACAGCCTCCCATCCTGAAGACATTTAGTGGGTCATAATTTCGACTTCCTTTTTCTTTTATTCTTCTTTCCTCTTCTTGGTGAGGGGAGGCAGGTCTAAAAGGAGCTGGCTGCTGAAGACAGAGAGAAGATGGCCTGAACTAATTCGTCTTGTGACCTTTCAGTGCCTTCACAGCAAGGTGATTTAATAGCACTTAATCTGTCAAAAATCTGAAGCTTTGTAATAACTGTATATTAAGCCAGTTTTTATGGAGCATTAGCTAAAGTCTTCCCAGTTTACAAAGAAAGAAGAAAAAAAAAGAGAGAACACTTACCATGTTTGTACTCCTAAACTCCCTGGGCTCTCAAATGTATTTGCATGCTGGTGAATGATTGGCCCGCAGGGGAGACGTGCTCCTTTCTCATAGGGCAGTAGAGGCAAACCTGTGCACATGCGCTGTTTGCGTGACCGAAAGCTCTAAAAGGTTTGCCTTCACCATTTCAGAGTTTCCCCGAAGAGAGCCAGACCATAACTGGCTTGAATAGAAAAGCATTGTTGAGGTCATGTGGCTGAGGGAAAATAGTTTTATTTTTGAGATCCACTTATAGAAGTGTGGGCAAACCCCACAGAAATGGACTCTGTTAGTGTTTTGAATTTGGAATACGTTACTGAAAAGTGAAAGAATTAGGATTGGTTTGTTTTGAGTGCGTGTGTGTTTTCCAACAACCAGTTCACCTGCCAAGAGCTAAGTATCTACTAATTCAGTTATGACAACCTCTTCCAGGAGTTTCACATCCTCAAGGTAAAAGGTTAAGTCTCAAGATTGCTCTCACTTCAGATACTATCCACAAGTGAGAGCCTCAGGTGGTCTGCATTTAACTACAAATTGGGTTCTTCTCATGACCTCCTTTATAATTTCAGTGGTACACTAAGACCATACAGAATTTGAGAAAGTGCTTTACTTATCCTTACTGGTCTACTGCAAAAAGTACAATTTAGAAATAACCAGTTGGACAAAATATATAAGGCAAGATGCTTGGTAGAAAGTCTATTCAAGCATTACCTTCAAAGTACATCAATATGTTCATCAGCCTCAATGTTCTTCATTCTCTTTGTGGAAGAGCTTTCGTGTTCATTTAACAGCTCCCTTCTCCTCCCAGCCATTCAGGGAATGAGATTACAATTACACCAGTTAGCACATGTTGGTCTTTCTGGTGACCAGTGTCATCCTGTAGCTGTCCAGAGACTCAGGCTACATAAGCTCAGATGTATTGAAAAGGGATCTTAGTGATGACAACAGAGATGTAGGAGATCTGTGTCTGGGAAACCACCCCCCTTCATGAAAAACAATACATATGTTTAGTTATTTCACATTTGGACAAAAGTCTGCCAAAGTCAGGTCAGATATTTTATCTTGAATAGACCTAACATTTTACTATTTAAAACAGTACATTTACATCTCTCTCATCACTTTGCTCTCATTGTGCTCTTGTTATAAAGTAGATCCTTGCTATCCATATCTGTTTAAAATCCTGTCCCCATCGACTGTCCCTAGAAGTCAGTGCTACTTTGTCTCCTAACTAGACCTTCCTGGTCAGATCTCCCAGTCTTCCCTTTCCTTTTCTGGATTCCTATGTCACTTGCAATTTATAACATAAGCCTGGTTAAATATGGATTATTCCATCTGAATCACAACTTCTGTGTTGTTTGGTATCAAGTAAATAATAGATGGCCCATTTGATGAATCAGGGTAAACTGTGGAAGATGTAGTACAAAAGCTCTTTTCAAAAGCAGTGATAGGATATAGGGGGATTAAAAAAAAAACATACACAGCAAGAGGCCAATGTCCCTGTTATTTTTCTTAAATTTCAAGAGATTAAAGGAGGGAAAGTGGCCCAGACAAGCTGCGAAATGTTGAGTGAGCTTCTTTCCTTGAAAGGAGATATGACCAATGATAAGGAAAAACATCAGGCCCAGATGATACCACCAAGGTTGCTGGGTGAGTAAATATGCAAGTCCCATCCACTGATCTCCTGCTGGGTTCTCCAGTATGTGATTCAAACCAGAAAGACACAGGCCCAGGAGTCCTGTGACGAAGGTCAGGAGAGGGACTATGGAGAGCTGCTTTGGAAGTACAGTGTTACAGACACTTCATAGGAAGGCACTAAAATATGGATCCCAAGGCATAAAGGTGTTCCCCCAAAGCAGAGACCCTCATATGTGGTTGCTATGCTACAGTGCCATCTTCTGTCTGCTTGGAATAATGCAAATGAGCTTATCAAGTGCTAGCTTGGCAGGACCATCGTGTTATCTTCAGCCACTGTACCATAATAGATACCTGAGATAAATTAGTTTGAAAAGAGAAAAAGTTCATTTTAGATCACAATTTTAGAGGCTTTGGTCCCTGACATGACTTCGTTGTTTGGGATTTGAGGTAGCACAGGGCTTGATGGCAGAGTCATATCATGGTGGAGGCTATTAGTCCATGGAAAGAAAGAGGGAAAAAAAGGAATGGAAAAGGACATTTGCAGGCCCAGAATGCCCTTCTAAGTCATGCTTGCAGTGACAAGAAGCCCTCACACTGGACACTACCTTCCAAAATCTTCATCACCCATCACCTTTCAATAGCATCAAGCTGAGGACTAGACATTTAATGCATGAGCCCTTAAAAGAAGATATCTTAAGATACAATTATAGTAGCCATGACCCTGATCTCTCTGCTGGCTAGCATTAGCTAAAGAGTAAAGGAAGTAAGGATCTCTAGATGACTCAAAGCACCAAAGCCAATGGGTGGGGAATGTATTTGCTGTGTCTTCTGACTAAATTTGCTGTAGCCTCTTTCCTGGTTTTTATTCCTTCTCACTGTGAAATCCTAGGCTTTTTTACAAACTCCTCCTGAATTCTCTTGGATCCCTCTCTTCTTTTCCTTATGCTATTGTTAAAAGATTATTCAATTATGATTTCACATGTTATCCAGATAGTCATGCCACCAACCTTGGTTTGTGTTGTTATTGTTGTTGTTGTCTCAAACCAGACCAGTTTTGGGTAAATTTAAAGCACAGATAAAAAATTCCACATAGTAGCTCTTAATAAGTGACTGACATATACATATGGAAACTCATTATCCTTGTAAAATAACTCCTCCTTCATTGTTAACTCCCTACTCATTGAATAGTATCTCCACCCACAGACTTATTCAAATCAGAAGCAAGATCCTGTTGATTCTTTTCTCCTGTTTATCCTCAACATATAACCCTGTGACAAATATTACAAACTTTCCTTTCCCCCATAATACACATAGCCACACTCTTCAAAGAACCAGCAAGCTACTGCCAGAATTTCCTGTTTTTCCTTATGCTCTAAATCTCTGTCTACTCTTTTAATACATGTCTGAAAAGAATGTCTCTTTGAATGGATTAAATGACTTCTAGAGAAGCAATTGGCTTGTGAAGCCCCTCTACGCATCATTGGACATATTCACTGATGCTCATAGCTGAATGAACACTTGGGAGGTGAGATCAAGTGAGAGGAGGTGGGTGACAGGGATAAACTTTGGGAGAATGCGTCCTCCCAGGCCCTGTTCCTGTATTCTGCTTCCTAGCTTCCATGAAATGAGCAAATTTGTTCCATCTTGCTTTTCTGGAGTAAGGTTCCTTCCTTGAAGCCAGCCAACTGGAGACTGAAACCATGAGCAAAATGAACAGTTTTCTTCTTCATGTCATGCATAGCAGATATTTTGTCTCAGCCGTGGAAAAACTGGCAGGTACACCCACCACACTGCTAGTAGACTGAACATTAGAAAATGCTATCTGGTCCAACATCTCCCTGAAAGCCTTTCTCAGGCTTGAAGTTCACACCCCTTCCTTTGATCTGCAAGACCCGAAGTGATCTCACTTTGCTTCCTACTCCGGACTTACCAGCCAAACACAGTATATTCTCCTTCCCGCTCCTTCTGTGACCTATTAGCTTTTTCCTGCTTGAGAAACATTAACCTTTCCAACTTGCACTTTTCTAAGATGGACATCATGTCTCTCACTTGGCTCAGGCAATGGTTCCAGTGGCCCCTTGTCAGAAGAACTCTGTCTGGTTACCACATGCAAAAATTTTCTATGCTGGTCATTCTCAAATTGCTTGCAGTTTTACTCTCTCCAAGCCTTCTCATGATCTAAAATGACATTGTTTACAGTCTCCTCTAGAATGGAAATTCCTGAAAATCATCAATCCTCGCTGCCAACACAAACAGAAAGGCTAAAATATGTTAGCAAAGAAAGAAAAAAAATTTTCATCTTCTCCCCAAAACAGGTAGGGAGAACTGAGTGGGGTGAGAAGAATCTGGAGGTTTTGGGAACATGAACTGTACAGTTTTCTCCTAAAATTAATGGGTAGATGAAGAAATGAATTCATTAATACATTTCTGTCTTCCTTTTGTAAATGATGTTGCACTTAATTAAGCACCTATCTCCTAATAACTTTGAATATTAATTGTTCATATATATTTATTTTCCTCAAGTATAATTAAAGATTTTGAATGCCAAGTAACAATTTTATATAATTTTCAACCTCTTGGCTTTTGGCACTTTTTTGCAATTTAAAATATACTGAGTAAATATTTGTTGAAAAATAAATAGAAGAACGGAGAAGAAATGAAGGAACACTGTGTTCTTCTTTTTAAATGAAAACAAACTCAAGATGAGAATAAAAACCTTGAGCCAAGAGCAGCTTCAGTACATCTCATGGCAGAGATCTTCTTCTCCATGTTTAATATTCTCCCCCTGGTGTTGCTCATTTTTTTTATGGTTTTAACTTTTGCACAAAATTCAAAGAAACAAAGAGGCATAACATAAGCCCTCAGAGAAGCTTGGTTAAAGAGTAAGAAACAGAGGTAAGCGGTGCCTATGATTTAAGATGGGCACTCCAGACTTCATAAATTTCTTCAGTCAGCATTAGAGCTGCTTAATATTTTATATAGCATTGCCCGCCTAGGTGTGACATCTAGAAAACCTCATAAATGTATAAGCTTTCTTTTTTGATTTGTTTTTCTCTCCTGGCATTTGGAGATGGATTTTGTCCACACTGCTTGGACTCCCCTCCCTCTCTTCTTCCCGGTTCATCCCAATTGTAAATATCTGCAGTTTTCTTTAACTCTTTTTAAAGACATGTACACCGGATTATCTTGCTGTCTTTCTTTAAAATAATATTTGAAGATTACACAACAGAATTTTTTGTGTCTCATGGACAATAAAGCTTGAGGAGCCCCTTATTCACTCCTTCCTTCTCCCAGCAGTGTCTACCACAGTAAATTTACTAGAATGAAGCTCAGTGAGACTCTTCAGGCCCTCACTTCATCTGCTGAAGAGCACAAAGTTGGAAGGACAACAAGAGAAGGGCATCTTGGGAGAAAGTCTCAGGGTGAATTTGGAGACCTAGGGTGTGTGAGAACATGGGGACCCATGTCTCCTGTTCTGGAAAAGTCTGAGGATGAGAGATATAGTGAGGGAGGAATCTGATTATGACTTTGATTTGTTTGCAGGGCAGTGTAAAGAATTCCTCAGTGATTCTGAGGGTTATATTCCACAAGGATTATACTAGCCTTTCATTACCATGACAAAATAACTGGAGTAACTAAACTCAAAGAGAGTAAAGATTTATTTTGCTCATAGTTCAGGATGTCCTAGAGCAAAATTCAGGGGTCCCATTGCATTGGCCTCTGATGAGGGCACTGAATAGCAATGACGTGTTGTCTGTATCAGGGCAAATTGTTCACTTCTAGAGCCAGGAATGAAGGGAGAGGCAAGAAGGGACAGAGAGAGGGAAGAAGGGATGGGACAGGGAGAGAGAGAGGTAGGGGGAGAGAGCAGATACAAGTTTCTCACAAACCACTTTGAGGCCAGTCCTCTAAGAACTAAGAATTCCAGCAAGACTTAACCTGTCATAGGTTCTGTTCCTTCCCAATAGCACCATCTTGAGGATCAAGTCTGTAACACATGAACCTTTAAAGGATAGTTCTAATCCAAAATATAGAAACCACAAACTTTAAATACCCTTAAAGCAGACAACTTCTTAGTGAGGTATGGGCAAGTCAAAGCTAAGGACTAACCTGAATGGTACTGGGAGAATGGAGTACTACCACTCAACTTTAAAAAGGACACTATTCTGTGAGAGGGTTATTAAGTGATAGAAAAGTCATCAGTGGGTTTGGACCTGCATCACAGAAATCACAGGCAGCCTCACTAGAAATGACCAACAACCTCTACCAGAAACAGAATAAAATGTGGGGCTGGATACTGCTGTGGTCTCTACAGCTCTTTGCATGTCATGAATTTGCAAGATCTCTCCTACTCCATTAAAACAAACAAACAACAAAAGATGGTCCAAGAATTGGGCAAGAGCTGAAACTAGAGATCATGCTCTTGGTGTCAGGAAAAGTCCTTCAGAATCTCAATTTATGCCACAGGGAGGTGCAAAAGGAAGAACAAACTGATTATGGCAAATCCAGAATGTAGAGGATGCAAATAAAAATAATACTGAGGTTCGTACTCCAGGAGAATGGCCATCATCAAGGAATCCAGCAGTAATGACTGCTGGTGAGGCTGCCAGGATAAGAGAGACCTTCCACACTGTCAATGGGAAGGAAGTGAGTCCAACTACTATAGAAATAACTAGGAAGATTCCTCAAAAAGCTAAAACTACAGATTCAGTTCCACTCAGCTATTTTCTATTTAGGAATCACCCCCAAGACATCATTGTACAGTCTCATATGCATGCCCAAATTTTTAATAGCATATCTCATAATAACTATTTTGGTTGGGGCCTATGTGTCCATCACCAGATAAATGCATAAAGACAATATAGTTATTTATACATAAAGGAGTACTAATCTGTCATTTTAGGAAAATGTGTGCATCTGAAGTTATAACATTAAGTGAAATAAATCAGATACAAGCTTAAACATCACATAGCTTCTTTTCTATGAGAAATCCAAAGTATAAACAAATAAAAGAGAAAAACAAGATATATCATGGAAACAAGCAGAGATACCCTTTGTAGAAGAACAATAAACCAAGAGATGGGAGGAGGAGAAAATGGAGGAAAAGGATTAAAAAAGGGTTAAGAGGAGAAAGAAAAAAAATATGACCCTAAAAGAAAGAAAGTCTATCTATATAGGGGGTGGAGGTTGTAGGGGAATGGGTAAAAATGAGAATTAACTCATGTCATGTACTGGTACAAATTCCCGATGTTGAGTGTGATCGCGATGTGTATATAAAATGTACCAATATAGAATTCAATTTAAAAAAGGGTTAAGATGTGTCACATACATGTATCAACACCCACGAGGAATATAATCATTATCTACTGCAAACATATACTGTAAAACCTATTAAAAGTTTTTTGAAAAGCAACTAGACCAGACTAAGTTAATAACTTGAAGTGACTATGAAGGTTTGTGATCTACTATACAACAGGATGAGAACTGAGAAAGAGAAAAGTTAAAAGAAGTATCAGAAGAATAAAGACCATCTTCTGTTTGAAACCTCACAGAGATAAAGCTGCCTTCGCCTGTTTCATAACTATTTAGTAGCAGAAATAACAAGAGAACTCTTACATGAATCCCCCTTTGAGTGTATATTTCTAGCTCTCGTCTCCTTTAAGGCCTGAGAAATTCCTCACACTCAAATCCCTTGTGATCCCAAAGAAAGACCACATCCTCAGTAGGTCGTAAGTGTCACTTTTTTCTTTTTTTATCCCTATTTTCTGGAGAAAAATCTGGAGCCCAAGTTCCTAGAATATAGCAAAGTCCATCAGCTGACCCCATCCTGGAAAGGAACTGATTGCAATGGACATCAATTGGAAAGAACCCCAGGACCAACAGATAGCTGGCCTTGAACCTTTGTAGCACAGTCAAGGTTAGACTGGGACAGGCTGTCCATCAGCCTGGCTCTCATTCCTCCTACATGCCTTGCAGTGCTGAGAGCTGCTTTGCAATTGGGGGACAATTGCATTATCACAAACCTCTGATTAAAGAGCTTCCCTGTTGGCTGATCTGATTTCTTCACTAGAGTCGCTGATGTTGGCCAACTTCTGCCTGTGATCTGAATACTTGCTCACTCAAAAGACACAGAGTTGCAGAAAGATTTCAAGAAAGAATTTTGTCCAGGTGGGGTGGCTCATGCCTGTAATTCTAGCACACAGGAGGCAAAACAGGAGGATTGCTGGGTTCAAGGCTGAGTTCAGGACCAGCCTGAACTAAAAAGTGAGACCCTGTCTCAAAAAACTTAAAAAGAAAAGTAATTTTGCCCTGTAAGTGCATAACCTGCAGATTATTCATAGATAGGGCTTCTGATGTATGAATTTTAGAAATTGGTAAGCAGAACACTGTTCTGTTTTGCTAGAAAAATGTGAACTTTCCTCTTTCTCAAGTCATGGTTTGGATCTGGAATGTTCTTAGCCCTTTGGGACACTTCAGGCCCAGATGTCTCTAGGAAAAGGAAGCAGCTGAGCCTTTATATGACTGATCTCACCTCTCTGTGAACTTCTTTCATCATAAGGAAAGAGACAATCTTATCACTATGTCTCCACTAAAATAATGGCAAGATAAACATTTACAGTTAAACAAGAGTTCTCTTCCAATTTCAAGATATTTTGTTCTAATCCCCAGGTGTTAGTATTTTGTAAACAAGTGGTCTGGTTCACAAACGTCTAAACCCACACGTTCCCAACACATTTTCAGTAGACATCACAGCAGTGTATGAAATGAGTATGAAATGGGTAGGCATAAGCAATAACATCCACACAGGTCACAGAAATAACAAGCTTTCCACATTGACACTGAGCAGTACAATTCTGGTGCGAAATATAAGGGTTAACACCTGCGTTGTCTTCATTTCATTTTTTAAGTCAAACTACAGCTGATGCAATAGTTAATCGAAAAGAGCCAAAATCTAGCCATTATTAAATGTGTGCATGAGTGATATAAATCTTCAGTGAGTCCAGGGTCACTTTGATCCTTTTAGTGGCTCATAAAGCAGCATGTATCCTCCTGCAGACAAAGGAGCCAGGCGCCAAGTCTGAGAGAAGACTAGCAGAAGGGTCTTTGAAAGGAGGAAAGGGTTGTAGTTCAGTGTCAGATTGCCTCAAATACTGAGACTAGCTTTCTCTACACTCGGTTTGCAAGAGAAAGACAATGAAAACCGGGAATTTAAAAACTGAACTCACCTTCTGATCCTTCTCTAGTGCTATCTACAGGTTGTGGGTATAAAATCTAATGTTCAGTGTGGCATCCAGAGGAAATCAAATTGACTTGAATGAAGTTTAAGTGCCCCCTGAAAGATCCTCAACCTAAGGTCAGAAACCTAATTATTGTCACCACAAGGGACTAACTAGAGGAAGCACACGGCCCTAGGCTATTTGGAAGTGATTTAACAAAAAATACAGTTTTCTCATTCATCAGTCGCTAATTTGTTTGATGCTCTTTTATTTCCAAAACCTCAAGTGGCTGATTTTTCCTTTCTGAGGAGAAGGATGGATTTAACAAAACTTACAAGCTGAGAGTGATTCAAGCTACCAGTTTTCTGAGGACAGCGTGTGACGTAGGCCCTGAAAGGAAGCCTCTTACATAGGCTGCGAGGCCACTCTCTCGTCATTTATATGCACATATGAAGGGAAGAAGCCAGTTTGTTCCCACAGGCCTGGAGGAGCAATGATGAGATAGTGAATGTGGAATTGTAGAATGTGTTTTTTTAAGAAAAAATGGTCCATGAGACCAGGGCATAAATATTATTGGTATGATTATTGTGGTACCCACTGAATAACATAGCTGATGGCATGTTTTCTCACTGAACTACCTGTGGGGATTCTAGCAAGGGTTGGACAAGTGAAAGGCCATGCTTTTCATTAGAAAACCCCCAAGCAAAGTTTGGAGGCCTGAGTTTTTAATACGACAAAACTTTTTTCCATTTAAATTTTCAGTATATTGACATAGTTACTCATATTGCAATTTCAGGATAAACGCTGCTGGCAGAGGTAACTCTAGCTGGTGAATTTCCTTCTGCTAATCTTTCAGAGAGATGGTAGTAAGTATAATATTATCACAAAGACACATTCTTTGTATCAAGGGAGGGTGAATATTATATACTTCTGGTGTACGCCCTGTCATGCCAGATAAAACTTGATATATTAATAACTCTTCAAAAGCTAAATCAGTTATTATTTATTCTATATTCATCATTGATGTAAATAAAATACTTTAGAAAAATCCTTTTAACATGCTAAGAGGTCACAGCAGCACAACAAGGCTATATGAGCCACATATCAAGACAAGTGCTCACAGTAAACTGCAATGTTGCAGTTAAACTATGTGGTGTGGCCCAAAGTCTTATAAGTACAAAACACCATAAGGCAGGAAGAAATAATAAGAGTAAAAGAGATCTATGATTTGTGTACTTTCCTGAAAAATGGTAAATTTTAAAAGTTCACCATTTGAAAAATAGGATTCCATAGAACCATTAAAATCATTGCAGTGAAGCAGATAACTTGCTTCAGTGTAGGGAGGTTGTGACCAAGAATTATTCCTATCAAATAAGACCCATGTGTTAAAGGTGGAAAAATAGGTACACAGGCTATGAGAAGGTACCTTTCTCTGTAGTGTTGTCAAGGTGATCTTTTCTATTCTCTCATATCTTCAGTTCAGAAATATAACTTCTTAAACATAAGAGAACAATCTCAGTACACATTCTTGCAATGTTGATTTGAGTGGAGGGAGAAGGGCAAAAGAAAGGATTAGAAAGGGGTTAAAAGTAATCCATGCGGCGGCCTCCAACCCGACAAGGTCACCCAAAGGTTATCCATAGAATCTTCTAGCAACAGTGCAAATGCACTGACAAGATCCAACAAAATTTTCAGCCCAATGAACCTAAATCATTTCTTCCCACTGAAAGTTGTAGAATGTCAGGATAAACATTATGAAGTAAATATTGTGCACAATGGGGAGGGAATTAGCTGTGCCATTCCCATTAATGCTAATGAGACTTCAGTGCTTAATTTTCCATGCCTTGTGCTGAATATTTGCCCCAATTAGTTATGTCAAGCTTGTGCCACACTCTGACCAAGTTTCCACTTTGGGGGAGGAATTCTGGGGGCAGTGGCTAATTGTTGTCATCTGTTCTTTCCATTTCAGATGGTGATGGCAAGGCTGAAGTCATTGCATTGTTTGGTTCTTCAGATGAACAGCCTCTGAGAAACTAACACTTTGCCCAAACTTTCAAAATGCACAACCCCTTGGAAATCATTGTTTTCATTAGTAAGCTACCTGCTGGGGCATTCTCTTAGAGGAAACGGGTTTATTTTAGTTTATTTATTTTCCTCCAAAGAATAATTTCATCTCTGTTCTCATTAGACCTACAGTTTGGTTTAACATCCCTATTACTTCCATGATGATGCTCCAGATAATAGGACATTAGAGGAGATGGAGGAGTGATTTTTAGAGTACAATCAGATGGATCAGTCCATAATAAGCTTTTAGTCTTGTGAATAAGATAGTTTTCTTTTTGTTCCAAATAAATGTGTATATATCTCATTTATGGAACTTTTTTCAGATATGCATTATGTATATTTCTCTTGTTTTTCCTACAAAATTCTAAATTCCCAGAGGTTGGGGCATTGTTTTATGTATCTTTACCTTTCCTGATATCTTTCTAATAGCAAAACATTAGACATTAGATTAATATTTTCTAATCAATATAAACATAATGCTTCTCATAGATAGTTATAGTAATTAATACAAAGTAATCATAAAGTAGTTTTAAGCACTCAATTAGAATTCACTTTAAGCCAAATCTTAGAATATATGCAATTGTGCTATATATATTTTCAATCTCAAAATATTTGTTTTAAGTGTATGAGATTTGTTTGGAGAATAATTTCTTTAAAGAAAATAATCACCTGTTTGAAGTATAAATTGGTACTAGTTAGAAAAATAGCAAGACAGAAAAGGTACTGCAGTGAGTTTTTGAAAATGATATGTGGAAACAAGGATCAATAAAATTGACTTTAAAGCTGGATTCAAATAGCCTTTGGAAGGTGATTGAAAAGAAGGTGGTACGTCTCTAACATGAGCCACAAACACATGTGCTTAAATGGAGAGACTAAGGACTGTATAGGAGAAACAAAGTGACAGTTATGTACTAAAAACTCCATGAACTGTAAGCCAGGTAAACCTTTCCCTCTTTAACTTTGAGTATCAAGTATTTTTGTCTTTGCAATGAGAGGAAAGTAACTAAGATAAACACTATAGGGTTTAATATCTGTCCTCATAAATGAAATCTTCTTAAAACGTCACAAGTATAGTATTTAATCATTAAAATCTTGATGAATATGGATTGAATAAATGAATAATCCCCAAGCATACCAGAACCCAACTAGTCTTGAAAGATGTTTCAAAGCTTCTTAAGTAGGTTCAGCAAAGTATCCTTCCTAGGAGGCAATTGCCAACCGTGAGTCAAGAGGCACAGCCAGATTTTAGCCAGCATATCCCTCTCTATGCTGTTCTCCATGAAATAACCCTAGTTTGTGCTTTTACCTGCAGTAATAACAACTAAAATCCCTTGGCTAAGAGTTCATGGAGCTTTCAGTATGTAGCTGTCACTTCTTTCTCCTACACATAGTCTTCTATATGCCAAATCATACATACTCTAAGGATTTATATTCATTCAACAATTTAATTCTCCAAATAGCCCTGTGAGGTACTATTATTATCCTCTTATGAATGTAGAACATGAGGTACAGAGTTAGTTTACTACTTAGCTTTCCCAGCATGAGGATACAAGCCTTAAACCCATAACTTAAATCATCAGAAGTTTAATTTAGCTCAAAGTTTCAGGAGATTCAGTTCACAGTCTTCTAGGTCCAACACAGAAATAGGCTGAAAGAATATAGTGGAACAAAACTCCTTAATTTATGGGGTATATCTGGAAAGCACAGCAGGGGAACACCACCAGAGAGGAAGGGGCAAGGCTCCAGATACAAACCTCAACATAGTACTTCTAAGACATTCCCAAAATAGGTTTTATGAATTCCCTGGGCAGCTCCCAAGTCAATCATACTGATGATACCTATTAGCTATTATAGCGATAACACATCTCAAAGTCACTAGTCATTAAAAAGTTTAGGGTTCTATCAGAGGAAGTCTGAATCAAGAAGCTTGATTCCATAGCTTCCTTTCTCTTTCTTCCCTTCTTCTCTTTCTCTCATCTTCTCTTCTCTGTCTCTCTGTCTATCTTTCTCTCTCTCTCTCTCTCTCTCTCTCTCTCTCTCTCTCCTATCTTTAATGAGACATAATTAATCTACTGCATGGACTTAAGTATTGCCTGCTTCTAAGGTCATGTTTTGAAATTCTTTAAACTATGATTACAATAGAAGAGAAGGTCTTTAGAGAGATAACTGAGTCAAAATGAGACTCAACTGGGCCTTAACCCAGTGTGTGTGGTTTCCTTATAAGACAGAAGTTGTGATCTTACAAGAACAGACTAGAGGTGATGTGAAAGCTTACCCAGAAGACAATGAGAGTGAGAGACTTGGAACAAACAGCCCCTTTGTAGTCCTGAAGGAATCAACTCTATCAGTACCTTGGTTTGGGGCTTATGAAATACATTCCATTGTTCAAACTATTCTGTCTGTATTTTTTTATCCTGGTCACCTCAGTGGACTAATACACATTCTATGTATTTTTATCTATTTAATGGGTAAAATCCAGGGATTTTTTTCATAACCATACAGTTCTAAAAGCATCACCAAGATTAATTTTAAGCCATTCATCATCAACGAAAACCCTTCTGCACTAGCTTCCATTTCCCTTGCCAGCCCTTTCTAAATAATAATCCACTCTTGTCTTTATAAACTTATCTATTCTAGGAATTTTATATAAATAAAATCATACATGTGGCCCTTGTGTCTGGCTTCTTTCTCTCAGAGTCCAGCTAAAAATATTTTCTTACCCTGATATGTTATCATCTTACCGCTTTATTCTTCCATTAACCAATGTATCACAATCGACTTCTAACAATTACTGCTAATTTACATGAATGTTCAATGATAGCCTGAAATAAACTTTCAAATAAATTACTGAGACGTATAACCACACAGAAGGGTGAATGGTGCTGAAGGCCAGTGAATAAGATACACAAAAATTAAATGTGCTGTATAAAAATGAATCTAGAAAATCTTGCAAATAGTCTTGTCTATATTTCTGGAACCCTTAAATGCCTCCATAACATTTCATGGCCCATTTCTTTGTCTCTTGTAAGAACCTATGATGGATATACATTTTGGAAAAGGTACTTCAACCTGTCATTTCCCATCATTTTTTAAAAAAGTATTTCCCAAGAGCTTATTGGGTAACTGTGTCTCTACAGTTCTTCTGTCCTCTATAGTCTGTCACATCAGGACTGTTGAGCTTATGGCTTAGAGTAATTAGAGCTCAGATGGCAGCTCTGTGGGCAGCCCTTCACTCAAAGTAAGGCTGAAGACAATGGCCCAGAGAAATCAGGGGATTTCTACACAGTACACAATCCAGGCGGGCTTCGGAGGGAAGATGGATGAAATTCAACCATCATTTTGAAAAGATCATAAATTGTTGAGTCACATGCAAAAGAAGCTTAACTGAAAAAATAAAATGTATTAGTTGATGAAAACTTCAGGAACAGCATTGATTTCAAGTTCATCTGTATCCAAGAGCTCCAACAATGTCTTCCTTGCTTTTACTGTCCCTCATTTGCACCCTCACCAGCCTTGATGACAACTCAGTTCTCAGGTGTTTGTGTTCTTCCTCAGACAGTTGTCTCCATGGAGCACCTCCCCATCTGCGCATGCAGAATTCTTGCTGTTTCTAACTTTAGAAGTTAAAATGCCTTCCCTCTCCCTTTCCCACCTATCTAATCTCTTAAAGGGATTGTCTACCTCTGGTTCTACATGGCTCTGAGTTCACTTTGTAGGCAGAGTGTTGTGGAGGTGGGGGTGGGGAATATCAGACAGACTGAATGCCCACTCCTGAGGTCAGAAGGGACACTATGCTGACTTTTCTCATAACTAGTGGAATACAGAAAGAGCAATTACCTAATAGGAGTGCTAGTAATACTACTATCTGTATATCTTAATTGAAAAGAATGAATAGGGAGATGGAAGTAGTGGGAAGCTAAGAGAAGTAAAATACAGCACTAAAGGTATTTAGAAGTCATAAGCATGTTTAGGGTGTTTGTGAAGGTAGGTAAGAAGGATGTGGTGTCATGCATAGAAAACAGGCACTCTAACCACGGATATTGAAATATTTTATCTTCCCCTTAATTTCCTCATCTCTTCTTTGTACAAGGTAAACCAAGTAAATCTTTACTGAAGGTCTGATGAAAACAAAAGCAAACCTAGCTGATCTGAAGTGCAATGTCATGTCCACATCTGTGGACTGCAGCCTGATTGCAGAGACAAGATACATGTACATTGAAAGCTGCCCAATGACACATGCTAACTGATGAAACCTCACCAAGTCCAGGGCTCCACAGTCAGCCTAACCCAACATGCAGCCCCTAGCCTCAAAGTCTGCCATGTCAGTGTGAAGAAATCAGGTCCACTGAGCTTCTGGTGGGGGAGGGACTCTGCCGGCCAAGGTAGGCCTCAGATCACAGTGTCCTCCTCAACCGATGAAGGTCGGGTGGTAGTTCAGCAAGAATCTGGGCAACATAAATTATGTAAAACAACCACTTCAGGGTGTTAAACTGAACTGAAGTCAGAATTTAACTGCCCAGCAAATCACTGAAAAGAGACTATAGCAATATCTTTAATAGATGATATAAATACTTAGGGCATAAAACTGCCTATTCTACTTATTTCGATTACAACAATACCCTCCCTCAACCAGACCCATTTAGGACAGATAAACAGGCTTTCAGGCTTCTGTTTGCTGGACACAAGCACTTTCCCCCTACCTTGTAAGCCTTCTTCCACACCACCCTAATGTTTTTATGTTTGGGTTCTGAGATTCATCCCTGGAAGACCAGTAGCAGCAGATAAGACCTGCTGTTTTGTACAGAATTCTTATATTACTAAGGCTCATAAATTCTGGTGTTGGCCACCATTTCAGGCTTATATAAAATCTGTCAAAATGTAGCCTGATTCTAAATCATCCTTTAAGCTCCATATCCCCACGGCCCAACCCAATTCCCACCTCTTTCTATGATCCCAGGAGAACATGAATTTCTTGAGCTTTGCTTTCTGATTGTAATGGTTGCTGTGTGCCATCGTTTTCCACTGCTGCATCTTTTCTCCCCAAGTCAAATGAAACTTTCCTAAATCAAAGGCCACAATTTATTTTTATTATTCAATAGAGTGTGGCAGGATGTCCTGAAAGGTAGCAAAGAAGGGAGTGAGTGTAAAGGTAGATAAGTGACAAGATCAAGATTGCTTTAAAGGGCAGAGACTAAAGCTTATAACCAAATCTCCCATAAGATTTTCTAAGCCTCCCTTTCTTTGCCTGTAAAGTGAGGATAATTCCATTTAGCCCTTGTAATCATTGATTTGAAATTGTTAATATATTTCTTATTGTACCTGTTTTGTTTTTGTCTTTTCTTCATGCTCATCCATGGACTTTTGGGGCACTTAGCATTTGTTGAGAATTTTGCATCCTAGCCTATAACTTGCGATCATACCATGCATTCTTTCTGCCTGTAAATTGTCCCAGTGTTTCCAAGTTTGGCTTCTGTCCTAATTTTTTTGTTCCTAAACATTTGTGTTTTTTCTATCGTTTCTTGCTTCCAAGAGCTTATTGCATTCTACTTATCCCAGAAGCAGTACCTATTATATGTTTCACACCCATTACTTTTCTCATCTATTAGGCTCCTTAACAGCAGAAAGTACACTTTCTGTCTTTTTTATTTTCATTTCTTTTTCACATCTATGTTACCAACAAAGTATTGACCCTTTAACAGAAGGATAATAAATATATATTGATCTAAAATACTAGCACAATCAATAATTTACCAAAGAGAAAATAATTTTAATAGTGAAGACTACAAAAATCATGTATGATTCAAATGCTCTTCTATGATATTTTGTGCAGATTACTTTACCGAAAGAAAGTCTAAATGCATAAAAATCAAACAACAATAAGATTCCTAGGAAGGAGAGACAGTTGAGTTGCTTGGATTTGTTCAAATAGAGGCTTTGCAGAGGAAATCAAATTTCTAATAAAATTCAAATGGTTCTAGGTATAGATCTGCAATTAGAAACAGCTTGCAGGATTTTGGATAACATTATTTTCCTATAATATATAGTCTATCAATCAGCTGGAAATGTGTGAAATATGACTAATTCCAGAGGGATCAGCTCCCTAGCTTATTCAGGATGTTTCCTGAGATCTTGTGATTCCTCCCCATGTGCAACCACAGAGATAATCACTTCTGTGGATATTCCTGCTTTCTTTGCCATTTCCTTTATGTATCATTTTTGTTTCTATGAAATTTCAACTTCCTTTCACAGAGAAAAATTTTCCACATTCAAAAGAAAAAGAAAGAATGAAACCTAATACAGACTGGAGAATACAGACAGCATGCAACACATTTTGTCATCAGACTCAGTAAATCTCATCCATTCTGAACGTCAGCCCCAAATCCAGCTATATCTCAAAAGCTTACTATCTTCCAGTAAGGAAACACATGACAGAGTTGCCAAAAGCAACAATTCCTTTACTAAACTCTTCTAGGAGGTGAACCCATGTTGCACAGTAGAGCATAACAATTGGAAATTCTGAAATACAAAGTGAGACTGCATGCTTGAAAGTGAG
>PVIR01024141.1:0-26314 GCA_004026965.1 Petromus typicus | reverse complement strand
TTTTTCCTTTCTAGTTTGTCATTCCTTCTGAAATGAAATCTGAATGTCATCAAGATCAGCCACGTGCTGTCTCCATTCAGAGTTCTGAAATGATTGCCACGAACACAAGGCACTGTCCAAATTGTCGACATTCTGACCTAGAAGCTTTGTTTCAAGACTTCAAAGATTGTGATTTTTTTAGTAAAACATACACCAACTTTCCTAAATCTTGTGACAGTTTTAATCTTCTACATCCAATCTTCCAGAGACATGCTCATGAACAAGACACCAAAATGCATGAAGTTTACAAAGGAAATATTACTCCTAAATTGAATAAAAACACTCTTAAGACTTCTGCTGCCACCGATGTTTGGGCTGTGTACTTTTCTCAATTTTGGATAGATTATGAAGGGATGAAAAGTGGAAAAGGACGGCCAGTAAGTTTTGTAGACTCTTTCCCCCTGTCTATCTGGATTTGCCAGCCAACGAGATATGCACAGTCACAAAAAGAACTGCAGACTTGTAATCCGGTAGCCATAAACACATCACAAAGTGAATCTAGTGATCTGGCTGGCCGGCTGAAGCGGAAAAAGCTGCTAAAGGAGTATTATAGCACAGAGTCTGAGCCCGTGACAAATGGTGGCCAGAAACCTTCATCAGATACATCACCAAAAATTTCCTCGGCATCATTGGATGCAGATATTCATGTTCTGGTTCACGTTCATAAACATGTTAGTATGCAGATCAACCACTACCAGTATCTGCTCCTACTTTTTCTACATGAATCACTTATTCTGCTTTCAGACAACTTAAGGAAGGATGTAGAAGCTGTGACTGGCAGTCCGGCTACTCAGACATCCATTTGCATTGGACTTCTACTTAGAAGCGCAGAACTGGCTCTTCTTCTGCATCCAGTGAATCAAGTAAATCCTCTTAAGTCTCCTGTTTCTGACAGTATGAGCCCAATGGTTCCTGAGGATTTGCCACCAGAAAATGGAGAATTTTTGTCTTCAAAAAGAAAACAAGGTAGTAGTGGTATAAATCAGATTAGAAGTGTAGCTGTTAATCATATGTCAGACAACAGATCTATGAGTGTTGACCTTACCTATGTCCCTTTGAAGGACCCTTTGCTTTTTAAGTCAGCCAGTGACACAAATCTGCAAAAGGGTACTTTTCTGGACTATTTATCAGATAAACATTTAGGGAAAATAAGTGAAGATGAGAGTAGTGGATTCGTGTACAAAGGTGGCTCAGGAGAAATTGGATCAGAAATAAATGACAGAAAAGTTTCATGTTACACAGATTCAAATCGTGTCTTAAACTACCAAGAAGACTCAAATAGGCTGTCCTTTGATAACGATGGCAATCAAAACATGCTTTCAAATACTGTGACTAGCAAAGGACATGATACAGAGTCAGTCTGTAAGCCTGAAGATCTGCTTCTTGATGTGGCTTCCTCCCTGGCGAACCTGGAAATCATTAAAGAAGAGGCACCCGCGGTCAGAACACTTACGTCACAGTCATTGTTGAGGTAACTGTATTATTGGGAGTTGGGGGCTTTTTGTTTGTGCCCAGTGTATGTGCATGTCAGTGTATCTTGTTTTGAGGCAGAAAACCTCATGACAGAATGGAATAGCAACATTGTTAGAGTTGACAAAAAGACTTTTCAAAATACGGGATCTCTTTGAGATTATACACTTAAATATAATTAAAAAACTTATAGGTGCTGTGTGCATATTTTAATTTTGTTAGATGTAGTTTAAGATAAACTTCTTTTCTTTTTGTGCAATAATCTAGTGATTTTGTTTGTTAACAGTGGGAAACCTAAGGAACGTTGCCCACCTGGCCTGCCTCCACTCAGTGTTTCTTATAAGAACATGAAGAGAAGCTCCTCACAAATCTCACTGGACACCATTTCCCTTGACAGCATGATATTGGAAGAACAGTTGTTGGAAAGTGATGGAAGCGACACTCATATATTTTTGGAAAAAGGTAAATCAGTACAGTGTAATAATTCTTATTATACACTAGAATCTGCATCCCCTCAAAAATATATATCTCTTTATAGCTGACACCAAGTAAGTATTTAAACAGAGTCACTTGATAATAAGGTAACCAAGCTTAAGGCCACCTACCTCTTTTATAGAACCACCTATATTTGGAAGTTTGATTAGATGGGACTTATTTGCCTGGTGGATTCTCAATTATATGATCCTATGACTGGAATTTTTCCAGACTGGAGCTGATGATTTACAAAACCCAAATTATTTCAGGGCTGGGGAGTTAGCTCAATGGTTCCAGCGCCTGTCTTGCAAGTGCAAGGGCCTGGGTTTAATCCCCAGTAACCACATAACAATACTGAATGTGGAGACTCACGCCCAGCAGCAACCAGTACCACACTGCACAGTGCCGGTCGTGGTGGCTTATGCCTATAATCCCAGCACTTGGGAGGCAGAGGCAGGAGGATTGCTGTGATGTGAGTTTGAGGCTGAGCTCAGGGCCAGCCTGAACCACAAAGCGAGACCCTGTCTCAAAAAACCTAAACAAAACAAAACAAAACAAACCCGCATTATTTCAAATATATGGTGGTATATGATGGAACTATAAGATCCTTCTGTTTCATGAGAGGTGACCAGTGTCCCAGTAAAGGCTGCTGTGAATGATTTAGCAGTAGATACTTCCTCATAAGTAAGATATTGGGGACTTTCGTAAGGAATAAAACCATGGGCCAAAGTCTGAAAATACCTGCCACAGACTGAAAGTAGGAGACCAGAGAGAGGCAAAATGAGTTTTTTCTATTTGAAGCCTAGAGCAATTGAAAGCAACTTAGAGGAGACAGCACTATAATAATAAATATATAAAAAGAAACCAAGCATTGTGATATATGCCTATAATCCTAGCACTTGGAAGGTTGAGGCAGGAGGATTGCTACAAGTTTAAAGCCAGTCTCGGGTACACAGTGGGATTTTGTCTCAAAAAAAAAAAAGTGTATATATATATATATATATATATATATATATAGAGAGAGAGAGAGAGAGAGAGAGAGAGAGAGAGAGGAAGAAAGAAAGAAAGAAAGAAAGAAAGAAAATGGTATATTACAGTTATTACAGTAGTAGCTCCCACTTATTGTCAAGTGCCATATTACTCCATTTCGTGCTATCATCTTGGAATGCTGCAGACTGGGTAATTTAGAAAGCCTGAAGTTTGTTCTCACAGAATACAGAATGCAGGACTGAGCAGCCCATGGCCCTGGCAGATCTGGCGTCTGATGCAGGCTGTATCCTTTTGGGGGAAGGGATGATAGGCTGAGGAAGGCCAACAGGCTGTTCGATCCCACTCCTGTGGCCTAAAGGCCACATTCACCATTGGCAACACGTGGAGTTTTGAAGGGACACATGCAGATCATAGCAGGCACTTAGTTTACTTCATTCAATGTGAAACACAACCCTGTAACAATACTAGCTAATGTTTATTTGACACGCTTTCTGTTTTGGCAATCGTGTGTGGGTGAGCGTGTGTGTATAAATTTATCCCCCACAACAATTCTATCAGTAATACACTATTATCTTTAGAGAGATTAAGTAAGCAACTCAGGGTAATACGGCTCATCATGGTTCACCAGACCCTGTACACCAGCTTCCCTCAGCCCTGTGAGCCTGTTTATTGCTGTCCTCATTTCACAGGAAAAAAAACTGAGGTTCCCAAAGGTAAAGTAATTTGCCGTAGTCACATTAATTTAAGTAGAGCTTGGATTGTCACTTTTTTGTTTTTCCTATGGAGCCCGTAGCTAGGTACCTACTCTACCAATTACTGATTTAAGCATTGGATCTGTTTTATTTAATCTTCAGTGTATCTAAGATGGGAACTATTTTCATTTCCATTTTAAAGGGGAGCAAAAGAAAACCTAAGGGCCTTAAGCAATCTGCACAAGATCACACAGTGGTGGAATTATCGTTTGAACACTGTTGTGACTCTTTAAATTGACTTGAACAAGCTTTCTTAACTAAATTCACTCTTGTAAAAGTGAGAAAACAGTTGTCTTCTAGGTCCCCATTTACCCTCACTTGGCAGGAACAGCTAGTCAGTCTACCTGGCATGGTAGACGACATGTAACAATAGCAAACATTTATTGAACACCTTAGTCCCTCTGTCAAGTGCTTTAAAATCTATTGTTTTATTTGATCCTCAGAACAATCCTATAGGGGATTATTGATGCTTTTTTGAAAAGATAGATTTAGAAACTGAAGCTTAGAAATTAAGTATCTTGTTCAAAGTCTTGTGGCCAGGAAGTAATAGAGGCAGATAGATGTATTAGTCCAATCAAAAGCTTGTCCTTTTAAACAACATACCAGTTGACCTGAAGAATGGTTACCATATATAAACAGAAGTCACTACTGTAACTCGTTGTATGTAACTAAGCATTATCTAGTACACCACCTAAATGTACTGAGATGGATCATAAAATACTATTGTAGAATCACAGATAACCGTTGTTGTCTGTCCTTTGTCTTGGTTATGGTTTAAAGTTCTCCTGAACAAGATTTCTGTCCAAATGTTCTTCAAAAACAGTACATGGTAGATATCCCTAAAAGGATCTATCCCTCCTTTTTCTTGAAAAAGCATAGTGATTTTGTTTCCAATAAATAATAAAAATAACTACTATTTAGTGTGGAAGACTTGGATAGTATGACTATAACTTGGAAAATAAAATCTTCCCAAAGCCGTATATTGTATCATCTCTTACTTATTCTCTGGGTTTGTTTGTACAGTATTTGCATGTTGCAGTTGTTTTCTCATTGCTAAGACACAATACCCATCACCTACAACCAAAAGAGGACAGGTTTATTTTGGCTTCTAGTTTGCCGAGGTAAAATCCACTGTCAGCAGGCTCCAAGGCTGGTCAGGCAGCTTGGCAGAGGAAAAGAGCTCAAGGCATGGTGAGCAGGACGCAAAGAGGGATGAGAGAGGAGGCAGACCTCTGCAGGCCATGCCCCAGTGACCACCTCATCTAACCAGGCTTTTCTGCTCCATTGCCCCTTCACTGTGTAACCCAGCAGCAGACTAATGCCCTAATGGTGAGTTTCACATCCCTATGATCCAGGAACCTCCCCACAGCCCCAACTTTGCTTTCATGAGTCTTTAGGAGGCATCCTTTGTGACCTGCTTTTTATAACATATAAGTATTTTCTAGTGTTAAATTAAACCTATACAAAATTACTATAAAAAAGTACCATGACCTTTTAGGTATTTCCCTATTGTTGAATGGTCATGGTGTTTATAATTTTTCAGTTATAAAAATGCTATCATTAATGGCTTTGCCTATAAATTTTTACCTGTATTTGTGATTACTGTTTCCAAATAGATTTTAAGATCTTAAAAAAAACCCAATTTGTACATATCTCTGGTTCTCTGGAAGTTTTTCTTAAATGTTCTTTTTTCTGTGTGTGTGTGGTACTAAGAATTGAATCTAGAGACTCACACATGCTGGGCAAGGGCTGTGCCACTTTTTAAATTAAATTGAACTGAATATAATTTTTTTATTGAAACATGGTCTGTCAGAGTTGCCTGGGCTGGCCTCAAACTTGGGATTCTGCTACCTCAGACTCCCAAGTGCTACAGTTACACATGTGCACCAAGAACTTGGCTCTGAACTCTTAATTATAGTATTCTCTTTATGTTAGAGAAATTGAGAGTCATCTGTATGTATCATATACACAGACACATGCATATATGTGTGGTTGTCATATTATGTACATATTTATGGATAGATGGCCATATTTATGAACACTTGCACACAAACAGGTAGCTAGATTACCTGTTTGCCACAGGCTCCTAACTAGTCTCACCACAGGAACATATTTTTGTTCATTTGTAGATTATTTTATAGTCAGAATACTGTTCTAAAAATTCAGATTTCAATTTAATCCTTATGAGTCCTGCTTACTGTAGTTATAGAGTCTAAAATCCTTAACTTTCTAACAGTGCTCTGTGATTTGACCCTACCTTTCTTCTTTGGTGTTTTTGCTTATACTCACACTGTACTGTGGCTGTACTACAGAATATTACAGTTTTTCTTGCTGTTTTGTGCTTCAGGGTTTGGTACCTATACCTGGAAAGCTTTTGTCTTCTTCTTTATCTTAATAAAAATATTTTTATTAAAGAAGCCTTCTGAGAACTGTGAGATGGGAGGAAAGCTACTGGAAATGCTTTTATGCATTCACTCCTTATACTATTATTTTATTTCCATACGTCTTCCCTGTCATTTACCTGGTAATTTATTGTCTACTCTATCGCTAAGCTTTAAGGTTAGAATCCAATTATATAATAAATGTAACTCAAGCTTTTCTAATCTAATTTTCTAGTAATTTTATGGATTTAAAAAAATATTTGTGATAACGCAAAATTTAAAAAAATGTTTTAAACTACAGATAGTTTGTGAAAGGAACCAGGGAAGGATAGGAAATAATCACAGTCAGGATGGAGGTATTAGGTTCCTATAAAATACAATTAGGAATTCCTGTAGTTTGCTGAGAAGAGAATGAAGTGGTCAGACCTCAGCTGCCGGCTGGGTGGATGGAGCAGCCTGTTGGTTGGATCAGCCCTGCAGCTACTGTTCCTGGGGAAGAGACGCACTGAGTGGAAGATTGTTTTTCGACTTTCCAAGTTTAGGGCTTACTCTTTCTAACGTTGTATTCTTGGACATTATTGTTTTGCTAACAAATCATAATCTAAATTTCTAGTTTTTTAAACAAGATGATGTTTGAGAAAGAGTTGAAGGGATCATCCATTTTGGTTAAATAAACTTTATTTGTGGATCATGTTTTCTGTGGGTTTTTTTTGTTTTTTTTTTAGGTTTTTTGAGACAGGGTCTCGCTTTTGTGGTTTAGGCTGGCCCCGAGCTCAGCCTCAAACTCACATCACAATCCTCCTGCCTCTGCCTCCCGAGTGCTGGGATTACAGGCGTGAGCCACCACGCCCGGCACTGTGGTATGTGGTACTGTTTGCTGCTGGGTGTGGGTCTCCACACCCAGTATTGTTATGTGATTACCGGGGAATCGAACCCGGGCCCTTGCGCTTGCAAGACAGGCGCCGGAACCACTGAGCTAACTCCCCGGTCCTTGTGGATCATGTTTAAAACTGCTTTTATTATTTTACTGTTGTGTTATTTCAGAAATTAAAAAGAGCTCTACCAATTACCAGAGCCCAGCCAAGAGTGTGAGCGCCAGTGCAAATCTACAGAAATACGGTGAATCCTCTCCAGATGCCATTAGTACAAATTCAGAGGGTGCCCAAGAAAACCATGATGACCTGGTAAACACTTTGGAGGAAGTGTCATCGACTTTCTTTCATATTTGATGTGGACACATTTTAAGATACTACTGTATAAAATGAATTCTTAGGTGGTGGATGGCTTACTCTGCTCTTTCTGTTCCTGAAAATACTTTTTCTTGTGTAATCAGTTGACTTTTTCCTACATACTTTTCTAAATTTGTTTTTAATCATTTTTAGGAGGAGAGGCTCTTTATTTTCTATCATGTCTTTTATTTTTTGACCTATATTTTAGTTTCTTTTAAATATACTTTCTTTAAAAAGTTGGACATTATTGTTTTGGGGATTTAACTTAGTGTTTCTGGCTTCTGCCTGGCAAGTGAAGGTCGTGACTTCAGTCCACGGTAACCACATACCACAGTGCTGGATGTGGTGACTCATGCCTGTAATCCCAGCACTTGGGAGACAGAGGCAGGAGGATTATTGTGAGTTTGAGTCTGGCCTGGGCTACATAGTGAGTTTGGGGCCAGTCTGAACTACACAGAGAAAATGTCTCAAAAAAAAAAATAAATAAAAGTTTGATGCATGGAAGAAAGTTCGTATATCATGGGGCTTGGCTACAGAGGAAATTCATTACTATTTTCTTTTGAACCTTTCTGACCTAGTGAATTTCTTTTTTTTTTTTGGAGACAGGGTCTTGCTTTGTAGTTCAGGCCCTGAGCTCAGGCTCAAACTCACATCACAGCAGTCCTCCTGCCTCTGCCTCCCGAGTACTGGGATTACAGGTGTGAGCCACCACGCCCAGCACTGTGGTATGTGGTACTGATGGCTGCTGGGTGTAAGTCTCCACACCCTGTATTGTATGTGGTTACCAGGAAATCTAACCCTGGGCCCTTGCACTTGCAAAACAGTTGCCAGAACCACTGAGCTAAATCCCTGGCCCCACTAGTGGAATATTTATAAGAAAGACTTTAAAAATGTGTTATATCCTACTTTCAGGGAAATTCATTTTACATGGAAAAATCATATAATTAATCTTCGGTAACTAGAATAGTTTTCCTTGACTCAATGAAAAGACTAAGTTTGTCCTTGAAGATTGAGTGTCCCTTATGCAAAATTTTAGGACCAGAAAAATTTTGGAATATTTGCATATACATGAGATATCTTGGAGCAAGATGAAACATGAAATTTATTTTTGTTTCATATACATTATATACACATAGCCTGATAATATTCTATAAAACATCTAATAGTTTTGTGCATGAGCCGGGCATGGTGGTATATTCCTCCAGCCCCAGCACTCAAGAGGCTGAGGCAGGAGAATCGCCTCAAGTTGAAGCTTGCTTGAGCTATGTACTGAGTTAAAGGCTAATCTCCAGATGAGAGACCCTGCCTTACGAGACCCTGTCTCACAAAAATAATTTTATGCATGAATCAGAATTTCACAATGGTGGAATTTTCCACTTGTCACTAAAAAATCTTAGCCTTCTGATTTTAAAATTTGGTATATTCAACCTATGTAATGTAACTGCCAGTTCAGTAAATCATAGGTATATTTCTAGTTTGATTAGACAAAGTTGTATTTTTAGAAATCAATGGTTATTTATTATTTCTTAACTGGTACACTAATAGTATTCATGTGATCCATAATAGATGTCAGTCGTGGTGTTTAAAATTACTGGTGTTAATGGGGAAATTGATATCCGAGGAGAAGATACAGAAGTCTGTCTTCAAGTGAACCGGGTGACACCAGATCAATTAGGCAATATCAGTCTCCGGCATTATCTTTGTAATCGTCCAGTTGGTAAGATTTTCTTTTTTAAACTACTTTGCACACAAAATACTTTAATAAGATTTAACAGTGTTGTTTTTGCTTTACATATGACTAATCAATAGTCTTGTCTTTGATATTAATTACGTGAAAGAAAAGTACATTGAACAAAGTCACTTGAGTCATCATATTTTCATTGGGAAAATACATAATTCCATATTTGACCCATAATGTGTTGAAATAAATGCGGTCTTGTCTGATGACAGAATTATGCTCTCACTATTTTCTGGGAATTGCAAGTAAATGTGCTATTAATCTATCACCAGTATCACAGGGAGAATATTGGCTGTTTAGCTTTTTCTATGTTAGGCCTTATAAATTGCAGTGTATCTGCTAAAAAAAAATTAAGGAATTTTATATTAAATATAAATCCTAAAACTATGCAAAATGGAGGAGGCTAAGTTTATATCTGGAAAAGTTTCATAGTGGACAAAAAACCAAAATTAATTTGAAACAACATTTTGAAACCCAGACTTTGCTCTATATCCATTCTCAGATTTTCTAACTGTATACTGTTACATTCTTTCCAGCTGATAATTTTCTTCTTTCATCATTCATAGGTCATTTAATGCCATGTTCTATTACTCTGTTTTACTTTGTATCTCACAGAAGAAATTATTTTGGGATACCTTATATGCATGGGTTATATAGTTGGTGCCAATACCTTACTTTTTCTCAGCTGTCTCAGTTGGTTTTTTTTGGAAGAAAAAAGAAAAGGGCAAGCAAAGAAGAAGGGAGAAGGGAATAAAAAGAAAGGAAAACAATAATTTAGCTTGAATATTTCAGACAATAAGCAATATTAACAAGTATAGTGTTTAAGCAGTAATTTGTATATACTGTTATCACTCTGACAGTATTGTGAAGTTGGTTTTGATTTTTTGTTTGTTTCTTGTGGATGGAGCCAGGAATATATGATTACACATCGAGTCTTAGACTCTGGGAAATCGAGTCACTCCAGGTGCAGGTGGTGGAGGGGGCCGGGGAGCCCTCAATTCCACCTGTGCTTGAGGGCACAGTGCTGTAGTCTTTTGTTCCTTGTTTGTTCTGCCTCCTGCCAGTCCCCATTCCCTAGTTAACTGTCTGTTTGCATGCTGTCTTGGTTAACACACATCCTTGAACCTGAGAGGCTAAGATGTTTTGGCTTCTCCAGATACTGTGGTAAACTGTGTCTGTCCTTTTTTGTAAATAGTGAGGTTTCTCTCCCCCTCTCCTAAATGTGACCTGTTGCGCTTGTGACTCTGTCTTACTGCTATAAGAATCTGCTTCCAGCCCAGTAAACTTGTCATTAACATCTAGCTTTTGGTCACATTCATTGTGTCTGTGGTCTTCTCTCCAATACCCCTCAAGAAGAGACCCCCACAATTTCTTTTCTGTTATCTGTGAGTCTTGTACCCTTGAATAGGAGGATGTATTGGTCACCTTTCCCTCACTGGAACAAAGTACCTGCTACTCATATAGAAGTAAGAGGCAAGGTTACTGTGGCTCACAGTTTCAGAGGGGCTTGGCTGAGTCCAGGGTTGACACAGTGTGGCTTAGGAGTGCACTGGAGAACTGCTCACCTGCAGCAGCCAGGAAGCAGAGAGAGGGCAGGATCCAGGTCACACCCACAGTGCTCCACGTCCTGTGACTGGGTCCCACCTCTATTAGCACAGTCAGCTCCAAATTCATGAGTACAGCACCCCTGCAATTCAGTCACCCACTGCCAGCCCATCTCTGAGTGTGGAGACTCTGGGGTACACTTTAGAGCTAAGCCATAGTGTGAGACCCGCACAGTGGTTCCATGGTGTCAGGAATAGTAGGGTGGAGGGATTTTTTAAACCTATATAGATTTTATCTCTGCTCCAAGATCTCTCTCTCTCTCTCTTTCTTTCTTTCTATCCTTTTCTTTTCCTCTCTTTTCTTTCTCTCTTTCTTTCTTTCTATCCTTTTCTTTTCCTCTCCTTTCTTTCCTTCCTTCCTTCCTTCCTTCCTTCCTTCCTTCCTTTCTGTATTGAGGATTGAACCCAGAACCTTCATACTGAAATACATCTATTGTCAGTCCTTTAAAAATTTTTTTATTTTAAGAAAGGATCTTGCAGAGTTGTCCAGCCTAGCCTTAAACTTGTAGTTATTCTCTGTTAGCCCCCCAAGTGCTCGGGTTACAAGTGTGTGCCTCATATCTACTTGCTGATTTATTACTACATCAACAAGATAACTCTTGTTTTTCTTGATATAAGGAAGAACTCCTGCCATTACCAGTTTATCTTCCTAAGTAAAATTAAAATATGAGGTTTTAAATATTTAAAGAATTCTTCAAAATTGTATTTGATATATTTTCTGTATTAATGCTAATTTCTAGTACTAACATTACTTAAATATAATTTTGTACCTGAAATAAAAATTTTACCGGTAATTCTTCACTTTGACTTGTATATAGAGACCTCTTCTAGGTACATAAATATACATATCTTTATGTATATCTTTTTTGGCAACTCTTGACTTGCAAATACATATGCATTTGTCCTCAGATTATTTATACCCATGCTGAGCGAAAATAAAAAGTCTTTCCATCATGAATTTAATTAGTGGGGTTTTCTTATGAGGACTTATAAGATAATTAACTTCAAACCTCAGAAACAAATGGCTTTTTCTTTCCAAAACAACTGGTTTGTTTTTAACCTAAGTTCTGTGAATTATGAACCTGGTCATCCTTTTCCCCTTGTGGCTCCGAAGCTTAGTTTTGATCTACCTTGGGCACAGAAGTTTAAAGTTTTATGAGTCATTAACCTTACCACTTGTCTTTACCTTTTCTTACTTTTTCCATCATTTTTATCTGATTATATCATATGCATATTGTTTTCTAATTATTTGAAACTAGGAAGCATAAGATAAGTAACCAAAGTAGTTACAGTGAGTGTCAGTTCACAAGTAATTTCCTCCAGTAGTTCCACTGATAACTTTTAAGAAGTTAGTCTATGAGAACTTTGTTGAAATTTAAGATTTTCCTTTTAAACATGAGTATTTATAGCTCTGTAAGCCATCTGAAATTCTTTTTAGGAACAAGGCCAAGGCATAGATAAATGTGATATATGTATCTATTATATTATATATATGATTATGTATATATTCTTTACAGTAATTTCAGTCTCAGAAACATTTTATTGAGGTTTTCTGTTTATTCTTCCATCATGTAATGGCCAATGAGGAAGGTACAGACCCTTACTTCGGTTGCTTCTCCCAGAAACATTTGAGAATCACTATAAATGCCATACTGCTCATTACTGTCACACATTCTTTTACAAATTAGTGATAGGTCCTCACTCAGACACATTCTAAATATCTGAGGTTTGTATCATATTAGTTATATCATGATATGTATTTTCCTATTTTGAAAAATGGAAAATAGAAAATTTCAACCCTAGTCACAAATAATAGCGAATAACTTTCTGAGTAGCCCTCCAGAGTTATGATTCTTTATGTTCATTTTCCCTAGGTTCTGATCGGAAATCTATAATTCATTCCAAAGCCTCTCCTGAGATTTCACTGCGGTTTGAAAGTGGGCCGAGTGCTGCTGTACACTCTTTGCTTGCAGAAAAAAATGGATTTCTACAGTGCCATATAGAAAACTTCAGCACTGAGTTTCTCACATCTTCTCTTATGAATATTCAACATTTTTTGGAAGATGAAACTGTTGCAACAGTAATGCCAATGAAGATACAAGTTTCTAACACAAAAATAAACCTAAAAGTATGTTAAAGGGTCATTTTCTATGTTCGTGTTATGCACGGTTACACTGCCTACCTCAGTTTTGATGCAGACCTGACACTGTACCTTCTCTATAACACACTCTGTGTCAGGAATCAGAAAACAAACCTTGTGAGCTTTATGCTGAATGCCAGATCCTTCTGACAAGTTAGAAAATGTCTTACTGTTTCACCTAAAGCATGTCTAGATACATGGTATTTTAACTCATTAAAAATACTGACTGAAGTAATCTTGATTTTAAATAAGTATTTTAATTTCATTGTTCACTTTAATGAGAAACATGGCATGTGATCTCTCTTCCTGTAGGATGACAGTCCTCGGAGTGGTGCAGCGACCCTGGAACCTCCTCCTGTAACTGTGTTCATCGATCATCTCCTGGTAGAGAGAAATGATGACGGCTCTTTTCATATCAGAGGTATTAAACAGATGCCTTAATTATTGAAGCTAACTTATGTGCTGATTGTTTCCTCTTACTCATTAGTTACTTAGTATTTATGTATATATGCATGATATAAAACTGAAGGACACTTTCGGTATATTATAATAAAATATCTATGAGCCAGACACAGTGGTACATACTTGGGAGGCAGGGGAATTGCAAGTTTTATGCCAGCCTGAGCAATTTAAGAGAGGGTCTTTCTTAAAAAATAAAAAGGGCTAGAGATGTAGCTCAGTGGTAGAGTGTTTGCCCAGCTTGTGTGGTCCTTAGTTGACAAAGAAACAAGAAGGAAAGAAGGGAGGGAGAGAATAAATCTGTACATAAATCCTGGAAATAACTCATCTGTAATTGGCATAATACCGGTTTTGCACATGTGTTTTGAATGATAGTGAGATAGGCTTTCGTGGCTCTTGATCTTACTCATGTCTCTTGAACTCTTTCAGTTTGATTTCTTGATGTTCATACATGCCCTCTCACTATTGTGTTCCTCAGCATGAAACTTGTCTTTCAGTTTTCTTTCTTCACTTTTTTTGGCCTTGTTATTCCTCATTAGAATTGTTCATCTTCTATGTAAATATTGTGTTTGTTTACTTATTTAATCACTTGTGATTTGGTGCAAGGTATTGAACCCACCCCATCCTCCGATGTAAATTTTGCCCATCCTTCCAAGGTTATCCTAGGCTTTTTATTTTTAGTGAAGCCTGTATCCTAATCTCATGAGATCTAATGTTCACAGTGCTTTTCTGTGTATAGTTACTTATAGTACGTTGGTAGATACTTAATACTTAGATGTTTTTGATGTTTATTTTTGCTCACAGATTTTAAGATGTGTACCATGAGGATCTTATATCTTATAAGGTAGTATGAAGTAGCAGAGAGAATCAGCAGACCTAGATGTTCTTGTCCTCACTATTTCAGTAGCTTATTGAGCCTGAAACATGAGTCACTATATATATTTAACTGCTGATCTAAAAGCCTGTCATGGCAGAAAATATGTAAAAGGAAGATTAAAGTCATTAGAAATACTTCAAAAGAATAAGTACTATCAAGAGGGCAGAAACTTTTAGAAGAAAGCTAGGCTTGTTGCCGGAGGCTATCCCAGTTGCAGGAGGCTGAGGCAGGAAGATTATAAGTTCCAGGCCGTCTTGGCTTACATAGCAATTTCAAGTCAGTTTTGGCAATATCACAAGACCTTGACTCAAAAAAACTAACCAAATAAAAAAACCAGAGAAGCACAACCAGATTAGCCTGTGGCTATAAACCCATGAAGGAACACAGTTGCCATGGTAGGAGCATTTTATGACGAATACTTAATTTCTCATAGTTTGGGGCCAACTAGAGACAAACAAGGAGAAAGTCCAACAAAGATCAGAATATGAGCTTCATTACTCATGAAAGCTCTGGTGAAGAAGACAGTGCAAATCTCTGAGAAGAAATGCTTGTGGCCTGGTGCTGGCTTGCTGCCTCGTTTTATTTCCCTGAACTACAGGCCTCTCTTACAGAGAAAGCAAAACAGAATGCACCCTCTCTGCGCTGAAGGCAATACCAAAGTGAGGACAGAGGAATCACACGTACAGAGCCTCCTTTGCTTTCTTTTCTGATTTCATCAGCTAGAGAAGTAATACCTTCTTCCCTAGGGAGAGGTGAGAAATGACGTGAGGCCATGCCAGTAGAGGAGATCTGTTAGGGAAGTTCCTCCTCAGAAACAGGAGAACTATCCCATCAACACACTGAGATCCACATGGGATCCTGAAACAACAGCATGTAGATGCTGCTGTTTGAGATCCTGTGTTCTTGCCAAGTAGGATCAGTTCTGTCACCACTAATTCTACTCCTGAGTATATACTCAAGAAAAAACTTGCACAAGAAATAGCTGTACAGTGGAAACAACACAAATGTTGCCATGCTATGAACATAAATAAAACTATGTGATAAATCTATCACAGTATGATAGATTCAGATAATGGAATATTGTTCTGCAATAAAAAGACTGATATAGTGGTACAGTTTACAATGTGAAGTACTTAAAAAATATTATGCTAATTGAAGAGGAGTCACATAAGAAAGTTAAGATTCTGTTTGTATGAAATGTCCAGAAGAGGCACATTTATAGAAACAAAGAGAAGGAGTGATACCTTCATTGTCAGGGGGAAGAAACAGAATGGGAATGGGGCGAGACAGATAGTGGGTGTGGGGGTGCTTGAGAGTGGTGAGAATGTCAAGTGATTGCGGATAAGGTTGCATCACCTGTAGGCGTAATGAAAACCAGTGGCTGTACACTGAAATGTGTGAGGTGTATGAAATGTGATTTATATTTTAATTAAGCTGGTTTGGGGATTTTTAAAAGTCTAGTTTCAGAACCATGAGAGATCTGGGAAACCAGGCCCACATCCCAAACCACAGCAGAGTTTTGTGATGGGAAAGGCTGCTGCCTGCTCTGGACAGTAGATTTTACAGTTTACACTACTGTTGTTACTGCTTCACAAATTCAGCTTTAGTATAATACTGCACCCAACGCTGTTTCCACTTTCATACCAGGAACTTGACCTTTCAGCTGCTGTCAGTGCTGCAGTCCCCAGAATAAGAAGGAATACCACTTTTCCATCCTTTTGTCATTGTTATCTGAGGAACATGTAGGGTGAGCGTAGCCTAACAGACATTGGTTATGGAGAATTTGAATAGCATGCTTAACCATTTTCTAAGGAGAGATCTCTGTCTTTGAATTGAACAAAAGGGAAATTTTAAATCCACATGTAACTTTCATTGTTGAGTTTCAAAGAAAATTTCAACAGATTCCAAATCATAGAATTTATGCAGGACATCTCTCTACAGTTAGTGTAATAAAGTTTTTCATTGACACAGAGGTGTAGTAGAAAACTTTTGTTTATGTTTGGTAAATTTTATTGTATCATTTGAAGTAGTTCTTGGAGGACTGTTGGCAAATAAATAAGATTTCATTATTTTTAACATACTTCCTGCCCTAAAATGCTATCATTCTAAATAATTATTCCTGGTGTTTTTCACATTATTATCTAACTTGCTAAATATTTACCCACCCTACAACTGCCTCTATACATAAGCTTTGTTTCCTTTTATAACATCACATTTTTCTTTCCCATCATTACTTATCCCCACTCTCTTTTTCCCTTTGAATAATTTCTATTTCATAATATCTATCATACATTCTAGAACTTATTTACATCTTCAGATTCTCATACCAGAGAAAAGATACGGTATTTACACATCTGTGACCTCTTTATTTCACAAATGCTGGCAAGGCTGTGGGAGAGGAAGGAACACTTCTCCACTGTTAGTGGGAATGTAGACTAGTGTAACTGCTGTGGAGATCAGGGTGGGGATTCTTCAGAAAACTAGAGTTAGAGGTCCCATTTGACCCTGCTATTTCTTTGCTAGGGATATACATAAAAGAATTAAAATACTCATATCATAGTGATATATGTGCGCCTATGTACATAGGAGCTCAGTTTGTTTAATAGACAGGGTCTCACTTTGTAGTTCAGACTGGTCCTGAACTCAGCCTGGAACTCAGCAATCCTGCTGTCTCTGCCTCCCAAGTGCTGGGATTAAGGAGTGAGCCACCACACCTAGCATTGTGGTGCATGATATTGATTGTTGATGGGAATGAGTCACCATGTCCGTATTGTTGTGGTTCCCAGCGATTGAACCGGGTCCTTGCGCTTGCAAGGCAGGCACCGGAACCACTGAGCTAAATCATCGGCCCTAAATAATGATTTTTGGTTTTATAAAGTTCTTTTACATTAAATTTTAGCCCACTGAATTTTTGTCATAACCTTTTGCGATGGGGAAATATTCTTAACACTTTCTTTTTGCAAATGAAGAAGTTAAAGTTTAGATAGAGTGAGTAACTTGTTCAATATTAAATAGGTTAAAAAAAAAGTGATAAAGCCTAACAGGTTTAAAAGTATATGTTTCTGTAAAGATTTTGTCTGTTTTATCCATGAGAGACATGGATTTGCTTATCAAAGTTTATAATATTAGAGACCCTAAAATCTTAGAAGAAATTAGAACAATTAAAAAGAAATTCATCTTTCTAGTAATAGATCCAGTCACACTGGTCCTTTACTCATTGCTTATTCTTCTGTCTTATTAGCACTTCTTAAATCTTACTCTCTTTTTTCCTGCCTCTCCTTCCTCATTTCTTCTTTTAACTCTTTTTTTTTGGTCATATCTCCTGCTTTCTCCCTCTCTGTTTTTAAAGTTAGCTTTAAGTAATTTCTCCCTTTTCTCTTCCTCTTTATCTTCTCGTACATGTACTTTCGTTTTCCTCTTTTCTCATCTTCTCCTCTCTCATTCTCTCCACTTTCTGTCTTTCCCCCATTCATCAATTCTTTACCCCTCCATTTTCTTTTTTCATTTTCCACATTCTCTCACTTTCCTTTTTCTCCTTCTCTCAGTGGTTGAAGTAAAATGAGTTTTCGAGTCTTCTAGCCGTGTCTTGTCTTCGTAGGAGATGCAGCTTGAGTGGAGTGGTTCTTCATTTCTCTGTCACTCTTACTATAGCCAGTGTCATCAGCTTTTATCTTTATTTTATTATCAGCATCCCATATCAGATTTCATTTAAAAGAAGAATTTTGCTCCTTTATGACTTCAAAAATAAAATACATTATAAGTTATTAATCATGTAGTATATAGGGGCATATTAGTTTTTTTGAGGCTGAAAGAGGAGAAAAGAAACTTGGCTTTCCCATGGAGCAGTACTTGAGTTTCTTGTCTGTCACCCTTTAAGCAGGGTAGAATGCTAGAATGTTGTGATCTCTCACTACCCTCAGACAACCACTAATTAGTTTTCTGTCTGTATGACTTTGTCTCTTCTGGATACTTTATATAAACAGGTTTTGTAGTTTTCCCCCTAGTTATATGTTGTCCTACGCACACATATTCTATGACAATAATATAGTTTCTGAGTTTAGCTCACTATAATGAAATGCATCAAGAACAGTCCAAACCTCAGCTTGATGGCATTTACCCTTGTAGATAGAACTATTCCATTTTTATAGACATAATGGGAAAGAAATTGTGGTGATTACTATGGAGGGTAATTTAACTATATTTGTTCTGCCAAATTGCCCAAGAGGGACTCAGACTTACAGGTCCCCAAAGTTCTAGGATTACAGGCATGTGCTCCTTTACCTGGCTCTTTTGTTGCTTCTTTTGCTTTGAAATCTGTTGCCAAATCTGAGACCATGAAGATTACCTTTATGGTTTGAAGACTTTGACTACTCAAGAGTCCCTTGCAATTCTATATGAATTTGAGAATCAGCTTGATAATTCCTTTTTTAAAAATTGAATTCTTTATAGCTTGATAATTTCTACAGAGAAACAGCTCATATTTCAACAGAGGTTACATTAAGCATTAGATCATTTGAGGGATACTGCCGTCAATATCAAGTCTTCCAGTCCTTGGATACAGGAACATGGAAGCTTTTTCCATCTATTTAGATCACATGAATTTCTTTCAATGATGTTCTTTTTATAGTATAATAAAATGTTGCACTTTTGTTAAATTAATTCCTGAGTTGTTATTTGAGGGAATAAAGGGGAGTGCTGAAAATCAAACCCAGGTGCTCATGTCTATTTTTTTTAAAGATACTTTTAATGAAAATTTTTTTTTTTTTTGGTTTTTTGAGACAGGGTCTTGCTTTGTAGTTCAGGCTGGCCCTGAGCTCAGCCTCAAACTCATCACAGCAATCCTCCTGCCTCTGCCTCCTGAGTTCTGGGATTACAGGTGTGAGCCACCACGCACAGCACTGTGGTTTGTGGTACTGGTTGCTGCTGGGGTGTGTCTCCACTCCCAGTATTGTATGTGGTTACCGGGGCTAGAACCCGGGTCCTTGTGCTTGCAAGACAGGCGCTGGAACCACTGAGCTAAATTCCTGGCCCAATGAAATTATTTTTAAAACTTCATTTTAAGTTTCTTCACTATAAGAGTAAAGAAATATATTTTATTTTTATATATTGACTTTTGTATCCAGCAATTCTGAACTCATCTATTAATTCTAATAGGTTTTTTTAGTTGATCCTTAGTTCCATTTTCTGTATACAAGATCCTATCATCTGTGAACAGAGGTAGTTTTGCTTCTTTCTTTCCAGTCTAGGTACCTTTTATTTCTTTCTTTTTTCCCAGTTGTCATAGCCAGAGCTAGACTCTAAGTGAATGTTGAAGTGATAAGAGCAGACATCATTTTTTATTTTGATTTTTTTGAGACAGGGCCTCCCTATGTAGTCCAGAGTGGCTTTGAACTCACTGTGTAGCCCAGGCTGGCCTCAAATGCATAGTAATCCTCCTGTCTCAGCCTCTGTAGTGCTAAGATTATAGGTGCTCACCACCATGTCAAGAAAGAGCAGACAGCCCCATCTTGTGTTTTATTTTTGGCACAAAGGGAAGTAACCCCCATTAAATATGATATTTAATATGATGAATATAATGTTTGAATATGATAGTAACTGTGAGTACTCATAGATGCTTTTTTTTATCAGATTGAGGAAATTCCCTTTTTGTTTGTTGGTATTTTATCATGAAAAGGTATTGGATTTTGTCACTTGTTTTTGCATTTATTGAAATGATAATGTTGGGTTTTTAATAAAGTGAGTATTACATTAACTGATTTTTTTGGATGTTAAATCAACCTTGCATAGCCTTGGTATGTAACTATTTATATGTTGGTGGGTTCATTTGCTAGTATTTTCTTAAGGATCTCTATGTCTCCATTCATAAGCATTTTGAACTGAATTTTATTAGAAGTTTGCTCTTCTGTTTTTGCAAGAGTTAAGAATGATTTGATATTCTTTTCTAAATGTTTGAAAGAATTCAACAGTGAAGCTGTCTGGGACAGGAGCTTTCTTTGTGGGTAGTTTTAAAAATTATTATTATTATTATTATTATTATTAATCAAGTCTCCTTGCCAGCGCTCCGTCAGTTTATATGTTTTTAATGTATGTTTGGGTAGTTTCTGTCTTCCTAGGAGTTTATCTGTTTTATTAGCCTACAGTCATCCGTAGGTTGGTATAGTAATATATCCTCTTTTCTGATTCTAGCAGTTTTTTTCTTGGTTAGTCTAAACTAAAGGTTTAACACTTTTGCTAATATTTTCAAAGAATGGCTTTTTGGTGTTGCTGATTATTGTAGTTTTTAACTTATTTTTATATTTTTAATTTTTTTAGACAGGTTTGCTGTGTATTTCAGGTAGCCTTAAACTTACTAGGTAGCTCAGACTAGACTCAAACTCACAGGGTCCCCCTGCGTCGGCCTCCCAAGTGCAGAGACAACAGGTGTGTGGCACCACACCTACCTTGATTTTACTGATTTTTCAGTTATTTCTCTGTCTCATAATCCTGTCCTCTAATAAAGATAGAAACTCATTTTTAAATTTGTTTTGTACAAAGAACTAATTTTTAAAGATTTGTCCAGTATTTTGAAATGTTATCTAAGCATTATTTTCGTTTTTTTTTAGACTCTCATATGCTTAACTCTGAAAGCCATTTGAGAGAAAATGTCGGGAGTGATTCCGAGCTGCTGACCAGTGGAAAGTGTGGTGGGAAGAAACAACGCAGTGTTGAGCGGGGTACTCAGACAAGCCCAGAGGCCCCGGAGCCTTCTCTGTCAGTTCCCTGTCCTGAGTGCTCCTTGGATGTTACGAGGGAACAGGTAATAACAAGCCTAATCTAGACCCCACTTGAGCATTTGAATTAAATGTTACGATACTGATAATGAAAATGCTGTGTTTACTTACTTAAAGTTTAGTGAGTGCCCTGTTGTGCCTGAGCACTGTGCTAGTTGCTAAAGACACCGTCTTTAGTTATGGTGTCAAGCAAGATAAAAGAAAACACTGTACTTTCTTTGCCTTCCTGCAGTGTTGTCAATACTGTGATTTTAAAAAATTCTCCAGATCTTTGCCTTTTTTTCCACAATCAATATACAAAGGTTTATATTGTAGTTTTTAACTTAACATTGTAACATTTTTATATTGTTGCATCTGCTTCTAATTTAATTTTAATGGCTGAGTAATATGGGTGTGGCTATATTATCATTTCTGAACCTTCCTCTTAGCATTTGTTAATATTCAAGCTGCTTCTGATTTTTTTGCAATTATAAACAAAATGTTCAGCAGAATTTTAATTTACTCTGATAAAACTACAGAATGAGTTCATTCTTCTGTTCATCAAGAATTTATTGGATAGATTTCTGAGTGAGAAATGTATAATTGAGCAGAAAATGTTTCTGTGTAGTGAATAACTCAAAGTCTAGTGACAAAGAAAAGTGTTTGCAGTAAGGGGTCCCAGTGTACTGTGCGAAGTGCTGTCCTTTGGAGTTGGGAAGGTACAGGTAACTACTGTACCTAACATGATCTGTGAGGCAGGACATCTTGAGTTGGGACACAAAACAGTCTGAGAACTCTTTGAAATTAAAAATGTATATTTTATGTTTCAGTTAAATACAGAATCCTTAGCTTTACTATATACTTCTATTTAAGGGTTATAGAATGACTCTTGCAGGCTTTAAAAGAAAAAAATACTTGACTTACATTTTAAAGGGGAGGGAAAACCTATTGGCCACCCAGAAAAAAATGTCTGATATCCATTCAGACTGAGTCTGGGGCTCAGGAGAGAGCTCTGTGCTAGATCATGATTTCTTTGATAGAGTAGTTAAGGCACAGATGTAGTTAAGATTATCCAAGAGAGTGACTCAAATGACAAGAGAAGACAAACTATGAAGTCTGATAGAACATGAACATTCAATTCAAGTTCATCTTAGGAAGGACATTTGTTGAAGAGATAAGCTTGAAAGAAGTACAGCATAAAAACTAGAGAGAAGGGGTTTGGAGAGGAGTGGGAGGTCAGCACTGTCTAAATGCATGGGAAGGTACGACAGCGAAACAGGGTCACTCTTAACACTGCAAGTTAGAAGTTAACATTTTGAATCTCTGGGTCAGAATTTAGGAATGTTTTCAATTGTATAGCAAGTGTTTCCAAGTTCCTTCTCAAAGCAATTTGCAATTTAAGAGAACCCTTACCAGTGTGTGTGGGGGGAGTTACTGTCTCACCTGTCAGATCTTGGATGCTATATAAAATGGAGTGGATTTCCTGGAAATGATTCAGTATTTTTACTTTCCAAATTTATCTTTTCAGCTTATGGAAGAGAATGAATCTCTTAAACAGGAACTGGCTAAGGCTAAAATGGCTCTTGCAGAATATCATTTGGAAAAAGATGCACTTCTTCATCAAATAAAGAAGATGACTGGTGAATAACAAGAGTGATGATCAGAACTCAGATTACAGTTCAGGAGGAGGATGGTTACATTTGTCACGTACATGTAGCCAGTGAGGGGAAGACTTTCCTTTTCAGGAAATTAAAATGACATGGAAATGGAAGTGGTGACGATACTAAAGCCAGTTTGGAAAGTATTAGGTCAGGTTGTTACAGCCGAGGTATTTTGTGTTCTGGGATTCAACCTTTTTTTAAACTGATGTGATCTAGGGAAGTCAGTGCCGACTGTATAATAATTACATGGGTAATGATAACCAGATGTCATTTCCTAATTTTGATAATCTCATTATAAGAATTTTTTTAATGGAAAAGAAAATTTATTGTGTTCACATGAATTTATTTCTCACTATTTGTTAATAATTTACTACTCTTTACAGAGATTCAAATGTTCTTAAGGCTAATGTAAAATAAAATAAGCCCTACATTTTAAATGTTATTAAAATTATGTACTTAAATCTCTATTTAATTACTGTAAAAATCCAGTCAAATTAATAAATTGTATAAATAAGTTTAAGAACTCTGAAAAACCTTCACCCTACTGAACTTATTAAAGTAACTTGAAAATGTGAAAAAAAAGTCACTTTAGATAATGGTAAACTATGTAAGAGGGAGCTCTTCAAAAGAGTTTTAATAATTTTCAAAAAAAGATGGTACAAATGTAAAAATAAAAAGCACAAATATTAGCATAGTCAAGTGATTTAAGAAGCATTTCTTGTACATTCTTTTAAACATTTATTGACAAAATACAATTTAACTGTCATTCTAAATTTGGAAGCATTTGTAATTATAAAAGATTTAGTTAGTACAGTTTGTATTATTTCTTTACCTTTATCATTCCTCTTTAAGAAAAATATTTTTTGGGAATTTACCTTTCACATATGTAAAATAATTTCATACCATTCCTGTAGTGTCATATTAGATAGGTCTTTTCACATACTGAATTTATAAAGCTAGTTTTGATTAAAGCTCTGTGTGATATATAAATCTATATATGTATATATATATATATACATACATACATACATATACAGTCTTCTATGGTAAGAGTTACTGTTAAATTTTGAATATATTTTCTAGGAATTAAGGTTGAAAACAACAGGAGAGAATCGTAATGATGCTTTAGAAATAAAAGTTATGTGAGTGTTTAAAAACAGGCTTTCAAGATGTAATATATATTTCTGATAGAATTCAACTAAGTGATATCTATTTTAAAATTCACATTCTTAAACATAAATATATCCAAGTTAGAACATGAAACAACTGGACTACTCTTTTTTTGTTGTTGTTTTTTAAAAGATACTTGAATATTCTGAACCACATTGCCACACTTTATGGTGCTTTGCTTGTTTGGCATGACCTGTGGAGCTGTCCCTGTGCTAAGTGCTTGGGGAAATACATCTCTTGTTTACATTTTAAGTGTTGGAGTAATTTAGGTTTCCTTCAAAACTATTCTGGCCTTTTTGTCTCCTTCATCATCCATTGTCATTGACATTACTTAAAAATACAGGAACGGTTCAGGGAGCTGCAGATAATGGGCAAGAACAAATTACAATGTCATTATATTACCACAAAGTATTTTAAAAACCATGTGAAACCCTGCTTACCCAAGACTGTGTATTACCTGTAGGTTAAACACAGAGGTCTAATTAAAAATTGAAAATGTATAGCTTACATTTTTAAGTAGACAGCTTTTGATTTGTAGATATGTATTAGTGAAAACAGTCTCTATTATAGAAAAGGAGGATTAATGGGTCATTAACTTCTTCTGAGCTGAGAGTGTTTCTGTTGCCTTCTATATAAATTAAAACTTTTTTCTGTGGTTTATTATAATTGCTTAATGTTATGGAAACTGAATGTTTTCCTTACTCTTTTTAAATGTATATGACCTTCCCAAGAAAAATCATATAAACAAGAGTTGATACAATTCTAAACATTCTATATGCTTTATTCAATTTTTAAAAATATACTATTTTCACAAAAGTTAATAACTCACCTCCATAAACATTATGTCATGTAATATCTAATTCCTACATCAAATTGTGGGAGCTTGATACTCATCTGTTGGAAGGCTCACAAAGGACAAGTGAATTGACTAAAATTATAATTAGTAACATGGTCTTTTGATTTAAGCCCACTTATGTGCTTTTATTTTAGCTTAGTTGTTAATTCACAGATTAAAGGGCGCCATCATTGTCTTGCCCTTTTCCTTTTAAGATAATTACATACTTTTAGCAACCTGTATATGTTTATGTGTTACTATGTATGTATTATTCAATCTACTTAAAACAGTGGGACAGTTTATGTTTCATTAAGTTAATCCTCATCTGTTTTAGCAGTGTGAGAAATACAAATGCAAACTTATGACAATGCTTAAAATGACTATTAAATTGTCATATTATGAAATGTTTTTGATTAAATCTGTAGCAGGCAGATAGAAATAATGATTGTGGTTTGTTTTTTATTTTGTTTTTGTTTATTGGAGGTCTTTAATTTTTATTTTTTATTGATATATAAATATTGTATTTGTAGGAAATCACATGATGCTTTGATAATGTGTACAGCATAGAATGACTAAATCTAACATTTGCATTACCTTACTTTTTTAAAAAAATTAATTTTATTGATACATTTTATATACACATTGCGATCACAATCAATCAACATTGAGAATTTGTACCAGTACATGACACAGTTTCTCATTTTTTCCCATTCCCCTGCCCATCCAAGTCCTCCAAACCCTATGTACATAAGCTTTGTTTCTTTTATTAACCATCGAATGTTTTCTTTCCTTTTTACCCCTACCCCCTTTTCATTTTGAATACTTGATTACTATTTCATAATGCCTATCATTATCTCATTTTTTATGGTAAGACTATTTAAAATTTTCTATGTACAAGTTAGGATTGTTAACTATAGTCACCATGATGTATAATAGATCTCTTGAACTACTAGTTATTCCTCTAACTAAAATTTTGATAACCAACATTTTACTCTTCATTCCTATGGGTTCAACTTTTTTTATGCTCCGCATGGAAGTAAGGTCATGCAGCATTTGTCTCCCTATGCCTGGCATATTTCCCTTAGTATGATGCCTGCCACAGTTATCTATGTTGTCAGAAGTGACAGAAGCATCTTCTCCTCCTCGTCCATGTAGTTCAGGTCGGCCTAGAACTGCCAACAGTCCTCTTGCCTCAGCCTCCTGAGTGCTGAGATTACAGACATGCACCATGTCTGTGTATTCTGTACCACCCAGCAGGTTCTACATTTTCTTTCCTCATTCATTAGTGGACACTTTGATGATTCCATAACTTGGCTATGGTGAACATTGGTGCCATGGATGTGATATTGCTGATACTTCTTCAACATGCCGACTTCATATGAGAATTCTATTTTTGATGTGTTGAAGAATTTCCATTCTGTTTTTCCAAATAGCTGTACAAATTTACATTTCTACCAACAGTGCACAGAGTTGCCTTTTTTCCACATTCTCACCAACACTTGTTATCTTTCTACTTTCTTACACTAACTGTTCTGAGAGGTGTGAGGTGTTACTGTGGTTTTAATCTGTGTTTTCCTTAAGATTAGTGATACTGAGCATTTATTCATATCCCTGTCGAACATTTGCATATCTTTTTAAGAACTGTTAGGTCATTTATCCATTTTTAATTGTGTTTCTAAATTTTCTTGCTGTTGAGTTGTGTTCGTTATATATTTTGGATATTAACCCCTTATCAGATGTGTGGTA
>PVIR01024140.1:0-26220 GCA_004026965.1 Petromus typicus | reverse complement strand
TTATACATTAATAGTGATTAAAAATTAAGGTTACAAATATTTCTCATTTTTTTCCCCTGAGATGTTCATATTTTCTCACCCAAAAGGGGAATTGTACATCATCATTTCAAAAGTTTGCAGCAGTCATGAGTTTTTCACTAACCAATATACCTGCAAAGGCCATGGATACCTACCAGGTAGGTCTCTTGGACTCTCACTGTGGGGCCTGTATCCTTTGACAACTCATACTGAAAAGGGCCTCAAAAATAAATGAGAATATCCACATCTACCTACCTCAGCAAATTTGAATTGGAGCAGTATTTTCCTAGACTAGTCAGTAATACTTTTCTGACTTAGGTCCATGTAAAAATCCTATCATGAGCTTGACAAAAATTCAGAATCTGTTTATATCTTCACATTATCAAGAGAGTGAACTAGGGTGGAATAGGAAGAAAAAATAGGTATTTTCTCTAACACCAACACCTTCAGTGCAGGATGAGAGACTGTGCTTTGATTCTGTGCCCACTTATGTAGGTGTTGGTGTGGTACAGCACATTGCCAGTGTCGCTATGTCCTTTATATCTGCCATGGCTCAGACCTCACTCTGAGTAGGGTGGGATGTGCAGAAGGTGCCAAGAGGTTCATGTGGGAGAATGGCAACCTTTTCAGGGGCACAGTAAGCCCTGCACTGCACAGCCTCATGACAAAATGTGTCAGAGATGAGGAGAAAAGCTTTCTTGCTACATCAGGCTACAAATTCTGAAAATGTCCAGAGATGCCAGTTCTCTTCTCAGGAAGGCCAGTGAGGGTGACCCTGACCCTGGAGAGGTGATGCAAATAACAAGGGCTGGATCAGGAAAAGGCAGAATCAGCTCTGTGTGCAGCCTGTCCTCACTTGGAACACACTGGAGAGAGCTCTTGGGGGACTGCAGGGGACAGTTGGAGAGGAAGCCCAAGCAATTCTAAGTACATTGTCCAGGTTTATTAAGACAGGGAATATTCAGGCTCCGTGGTTTTTGTACAAGGTCATGTATTTTCCTCTGTTTTAGGGGGTCATTTTGCTGAAGGAGCATTGCTTACTAAATGGGATACTGTGAGACATTCACTTAGCTAATTAAAAACTGTCAAGGACTGTATGAAATGTATGCAGTGTCATTTTACTACATGAGCCTTTTTCACACCTGGACTCTATAGAATTAAATTGGTGACTGAAGTTCCAACTCCTGGGTCACAGGTGAAGTCTGTCAGAAGCCAGCAAGGTCTTGGCTGCACATGGTGTACATCTGTTCTTTATACTAGCCACCCACATGCACAGACTGTATTCCTGCAGCATTTTATAAGTGATGTAGATAAATTAATAGCGTCTTTGTATTGGACTAGTGATGGGTACATAACTTTAAACACAGTAAGTCCCTGACTTACAAACAAGTTCTATTCCAGAAAATTGTTCATAAGTTGGAGTCATTAGTGAGCTGAGTCACATATAGTACCTCTCTGAGTCTTACACAGTACTATACCTATAAAAGTTTGCAACTCCAATGTTTGTAAGTTGGGGACTTATTGTTTTTTTAAAAAAAGTTGTGTGCTATATGAGAGTAGGAGGAGTTGGCAGCAGCTATTAGAATAGACAAATATTTCTAAAGCCTTTGACTATGAAAGAATGAAGCTTATTTGATGTTTACTTTTATTCCTAGACCTTCTTTCACTGCATCATCTTTGTCTTAGAGGCTTAATTAACATACCTCAAATTGGTATGAGTGGGCAGATGGGATTAGTACAATTATCACCTAAAAATACAGTAATGCAGTATTTTTAGGTGATAATTGTACTAATTTGTCATAACCATTGGCTGTTATGGTTTCTTGAAGATTTCCTGAAGACTGGGCTGGGTGATTTAGCTCAGTGGTTCTGGGTTCAATCTCCAGTAACCACATACAGCAATGCCAGGGATGGGTGTGGTGACTCATGCTTGTAATCCCAGTGCTTGGGAGGCAGAGGCAGGAGGATTACTGCAAGTTTGAGGCTTGCCTGGCCTACATAGTGAGCTCAGGGCCAGCCTAAACTACAAAGCAAGATCTTGTCTCAAAAAAAAAAAAAAAAAAAAAAAAAAAAAAAAAAAAAAAAAAAAAAAAAAAAGATCCTGGGATTTTCTTTGCTATTCAGCTCCAATTTCAGGGCACTGAAAACAACACTGAGATTTCTTTTCACTCCACATAGAATGACTGCCATTTCAGATTCAGCCAACAGCAAATGTTGGCGAAGCTGAGGAGAAGAAGGAACCCTTTTCCACTGTTTGTGGGAATGCAGACTTGTACAACCCCTGTGGAGATCAGTTTGGAGATTTCTCAAAAAACTAGGATTAGAGGTCCCATTTGACCCGGCCATTGCCCTGCTAGGTATATACACAAAAGAATTAAAAGACTCATATCACAGTGACATATGTGCACCCATGTTTATAGCACCCCAATTTGTGATTGCTACATCTTGGAAACAACCCAAGTGTCCATAAACTGGAGAATGGATAAAAAAAGCTGTGGTTCTTCTACAGGATGGAGTATTACTCTGCCATAAAAAATGTTAAGTTTGAATCATTTCTACTTAAATGGACATACCTTGAGGATATCCTCATAAGTGAAATAAATAGGGCACAAATAGCTACATATCGCATCTTTTCTCTGGTATGAGAAAATAAAGATGTAAATGAGTCCTAGCATTGTATGTTATATATTGTGAAATAGAAAATGCTCAAAGTAAAATAAGGTGAAGGGGGAAAAATAATGAGATTGTAACAAAAAAGTAAGGAAAGAAATTTTATGTATATGGGGGGTCGGTAGGGTGGGTAGGGCTATGGGAAAAAAATGAGAATTAAGTTGTGTCTTATACTGGTACAAATCCCCATTATGGAGTGTAATCATGATGCATATATGTAATGTACCAATAAAGATTCAAAAAAAACAAAACAAAACAAAAATAAAACAACAACAACAACAAAAACAAAAAAACAAAGATTTCCTGAAGACCAGGAATGGAATTGGGATGGAATTTGGGATGGCATACCCACTGGGGGAATCAGTGATTTGCATCTGGTAGAAAAGATGGCCTGATATGATCCTAGGGACAAAGATTCTTTATACTTTTTGCAAATGAATTGTTAGTGCTTTAAAAGTTGGGATAATTCAATGTGAAGACATTAGATCATAAGTAATAAAATCTATTCTAAAGTATATATACCTATGCAACATATGGAACAGTTTGGGGAAGAGAATGACTAGAGAATCCTGTCTATTTCTCTGTGTTCAAAGTCTCTCAGACTTTCAGAGTTCTTGCTTGATAACTTTGTAAAAATTATTAGGCTTTTATGAAAATGGGAATTAGCTGGTGATTTAGCTTAAGTGGTATCACATTTACATTGGAAGCACAAGGGCCTGAGTTCGATCCTCTGTAAGGGGGAAAAAAAAAATGAATTGTGTTTTACTAATCCAACTATTATAAATATCATGAATTACTAGGTTCCATTAAATTAATTACTATGTAAACTAAAGTAGCTTCAAGGAAAATAAATATTAAATATATGTAGTTTGAACATTTATATAAATAGTGATTTCACTTAGGATCACTTATTTACAATGATAAGATTGGGAATGGTTCACATTTATGATAAACTTGGTGTTTTACAGTCTACTTTAATGCACAATCAACATGTACTAAAGCACATATTTGAATTGTTAATTTTGATTACCTTCTGCAAGTGTATACAACTGTGTAACCAGCACTTCAATCAAAACATTTATATTGCACAAAGATGTGGCCTTAAGCACCTTTGAGATCTATATTCTCTCCACCATCCCCATACTTGGCCTCAGTCACTACTGCTTTGCTTTTTGCTATATTGGATCAGGTTGACTTTCCTTAGAATTTAATGTAAATGTAGTCATGTGAGCAGCACTCTTGTTTGGCTTCTTTCTTTCAGCATAACTATATTAGTCTACATTATTACATAAATCATACTTCATTCCTTTTAATTGGTCAGTATCATCTGTTATTTGGATATACCATATTTTTATATATTATGCTACCTTTTAATAATTTGAAGCTATTATGAATAAACCTATAAACATTGTTATAAATGTATGAATATCTGTCTTTATTTCTCTTGTATGAATGGATATGAAATCACTAAGTATTTTTCTTTAAAATTTCTTTCATGGTCTTATTTTGTTTATTTTAGGGACTAGTTTATTTTGCTCTCAAATGAATACCTTTTTATTTGTAAGTAAACAGTTTGATAAAAGTTTTTCTGTAGAAGAGAGTCATGATCTAATTTTCTTTTCATCTTAGTTGGTGTTTAACTTGTTAGACTTTGGCGGTAGTCCAGGTAGGCTGCGATTCTCATGTAGTGGTGTCTATATTTCTGGAAACTGGAACTGATCTTAATTTAAAAGGGAAGGAAAGAAATATTCTCTGTGGTAAAATTTAGAAAGAAGAGATCTGGGGACAGAGAGATAGTGTCAAGATCGTTAGTCTATGAATTGGATAGAAAGGTAAGGTCAAGCAAAAAAAAGTAAGGTTAACACAAAAAAGACTTGAAATCTCTTTTGAGTATACACAAAAGTATAAGTTCAGAGTACAGAACCAATTTCAAAATCATTTTCAAGATCTTTTCATCTTGTAGAATGCAAACATGTCATTTTACCTTGGGTTCTTTGGAGAATCTAACGGCTGTAAACCCTCAAATATTTTCTCACGAACAGAAAACAAGCATAGGATTTTCTTTCTTTGCTTTTTAATAGCACATTATGATGGGTATTAGGTTACAGAGTTCTTCTATATCTGGATGTCAAAAAATTGTTCCCTGTGCTACAAAACATGTATATTTTGTCCTGTCCTTCTCCTAAGCCCATATATAAAATACTTGAAAGCATGCTTTAACTTGGTGTTCTAATTAGTTTGGCTTAAAAGGAGCAGATACTCAAATCAATTCAAATAAAAAAGAAGTACATGAAGAAAATATAAAGTCCTTTCATTGAACTGAGAAAATATAGTTCATTGAAACTGGGTCAGGAGATTGAAAGCCACTGGGATCTTAGGAGTTCTCTGACTCTGCTACCCTCTGAGTCTCTCTATTGGCTTTTCTCTGTTCCTCTTTCATTTCTCCTTCACTGTATCTGTGTTGTACAATATATTCTCTGAAATTTGTTCTTCCCTGAAACTCACCTTCATTCCCCTCTCTATTGGAGAGTTTAACCTGCTAATCTGTTGCCTCTGCTTCTTAATAACATGGCTTCCCTTGAACTAATGCTGGCCTCAGATCCACAAGGTTTTTTTTACTTTTTCTTGACACAAATTCAGTTTGGTACCAGAGAGGTCATCAGACTGACAGGTACAGAGAAAGGTGTTCATCTTTTGTCAACATTTGTGGCTAGGATGGGCAGGGTTAATCGTTCTAACGTGGTCATTCAGCCATTTCCCTTTTCAGAGAGACCATGAAAGGAGGCCTATAGGAAGATAGATTAGGGCCATCAAAGTAGTTAGCTAGTTAAATTTCAAGCTTGTCCATCATCTTAAAAAAAGATCCCCATGTCTATTTAAAAATGTCTGCATTGCTTGTGGCCTGCTAAATGATTTGATTTGGAACAACTATTTTTAATGCTTCTTGGATATACCATAAACAAAGAAGTGAGTCTCTTTAAGGAAGAGTGATTCCAGAACTATAGTAACTTTGAAGAATGTTTCTAAAATTGTGTCTGCTGAGCTAACATCATGCTATCTGACATTTGAGATCTAAGTCATAAACCTCAACCCTGTATTTTGACTGGTCTAAAATATTATAATACCTGGGTTTAACAAAAACCAGCTATAAACTGTATCTTATTTTGTCTTTAGCTTATCAGGGTATAATGGGTTTCAAGGTAATGTTTAATGTACATGTAAATCATCAATTTCTATAATGGCTGTAATATAAACTTGATATGTGAAAAGGATTGAATGCAAGCAATATTTTGACAATAACGTCAATAAAGAGGCTGTACAAGTAATATATGACATTCAGTGAATTTGAATAGAGGTTATATTAAGACATTTTCAACAAAATTATTGTCATTGAAAATTTTCTGGGGATGATAATGCATGAAGTAATATGCAGAACAAAGAATTAAAATAAGATTTCATTATAGGGCTGTTAAACTACGTTAAAGGTCACACAGTTTTGCACTACAGAGCTTTCAGTTGGCAGATTTCATATAAAAGTTGATAATATCTTTACCGAATTCATTCTTTTCTCAGTAAAGTGACTTAAAGCGATTAAAACTCTGTTTTTTCATATAAAACTATGTTTTATCTAGTAGTCTAGTTTTACAAATAAATACTGTCTGATATTTATAGTTCAAGTGTGACATGCTAAAATGTCATTAAAACCTTCAATTTCCTAATCAGAATGGAGGTTATGTTAATATATGATTTCTTACATCTTCTAAGAATTCTTTCATTTTCATGGAAAAGTGTTGCGTGGGGCAATGTTTGAAGGTTGTTAATAAAAATAGGAGGTACTCAAACTTCATACAGAAATCAATGAGTATTAGTCTTCAATTTCACTCATCTACCACAAGGAACAGAATAAAAAACATAAGAAAGACTGGAATGAGTCATTTGATATGATTTTCTTTGTGAGAGTTTGGTTAAATTGAGCAAAGTGATTCATGCCTGTGATCCCACAGCTTGTGAAGATGAGGTAAGAGCATCAAAGGCAGTTCAAGGCCAACCTGGGTTACACAGTGAGTTCAAGGCCAGCCTGAACTACATAATGATATCTTGTATTAAACAAAATAAAACAAAAAATCCTAAAACAACAACAAAATAGTTTAAAATAATAGTAGGAAATTACCTCCTTTCATCTTGTAGAATGCAAACATGTAATTTTACCTTGGGTTGATTGATGGCTATCCAAAAATAAAATGTGGATTCTAAGTACAACCTAGGAGATAACATCTAATGTCTTTTTTTTTTTCTTTTTTTTTTTTAGGTTTCTTGAGACAGGGTCTTGCTTTGTGGTTCAGGCTGGCCCTGAGCTCAGCCTCCAACTCACATCACAGCAATCCTCCTGCCTCTGCGTCCCGAGTGCTGGGATTACAGGCGTGAGCCACCACACCTAGCACTGTGGTATGTGGTACTGATTGCTGCTGGGTGTGGGTCTCCACACCCAGTATTGTTATGTGGTTACCGGGGAATCGAACCCGGCCCTTGCACTTGCAAGACAGGCGCCGGAACCAGAGCTAACTCCCCGGCCCACATCTAATGTCTTTTAATTACAACTGGTTTTTAACTCAGTAATACTGAGGAAGTCAATATATTTGGTAATGATTTGGATCATTATCATTATTATCAGTGAAAAAATGCAACTGCTCTCCCTTAGGTTCTATACTTGTTAATTTTTTGACTGGGAAGAGATACTGAACACCTTTGTCCTGTGAATATCAACTCAAAGAAATTTAAGAAATTCTGACTTATTCGTATTGGAATTTTTTGTGCTGGCTGAATTTCACAAGAAAGTGATTATCATGCAATTGTACTCTTACTGGAAAATGATTTTTGTTGCATAAAAAAATGAGTGGAGATCAGTGAGCTGTGTCTGCGGATAGACTGTAATTTGCAGTGATGTCAAAGCAGATTTGAGGTTTGTAACAAAGCTGGTGATTGGACTAGTGGACAGTTCTGTGGCAGGAGTGAATCGTGTCATGCACAATCTTATCCCACCACTTCCCATCACATAATGTTAACTTATATAGTCGTATGCATACATAGTCACATACATAGATAGTCATGTCATCACAATGGTCGGGGTTAAATGCTGTGTACTACCTAGAACACAGTAAGAAAGTGATAATTAGAAACTTAATTCCAATGTTTTCTGATATTTTCTTAACAATATGATCAATATGTTTTCTATTAACATACATTACAGTGTTCTGTGTCTTTCAAGTGTTGTGTAAACTAAGTTGATTTGCTTACCTTGTGAACACAGAGGCAGTGCTATATAACGTTTTTCCCACATTCATAACTTTTAGAGGATAGCTTGCTGGTTTTGTCAGCTACGTTCCTTCACAAATCATTTGTGTGCCTGGTCCCTGAGAAACAGTGGTGCCAGTGAAATGTGGGATGTGTGTGTGTGTGTGTGTGTGTGTGTGTGTGTGTTTCTGCACACACACCATAGGCTTTTGCTGGTAGTGGTAAAACTGCAGTGTGTTACATAATTTTATAGGCAAAAAGACTGTGTATAGAGTCAAAAATAAGATATTAAAATATGCAGCTTATCTTGAGTTATTCACATGGGCCCCATCTAATTATGTAAGCCCAGCAAAATGGAGAAATTTCTCTCCAGAAATTTGACTTGTTGGAGCCAAAGATGTGGAAAAAAATCAAGCAAAAGTGAAGCAAGAAAGGGGTTAGTGTTAGCATTTCTGTGGTGGGCTGGCCTGGGTCAGAGGAAAGGCCTGGGAAAGAACACAGGCAGCTGCTAGTGACAGGCAAGCGAGTCTGACTCCAATCCTCTAGGCCTCTCCAATGCAAGTTCCTGTTCTCCAAAACCGAAGAATGAATTTGGGAATGATGGAGGTTAAGCTTAGGTATTTTTTATTGAAAAAGAAAGCTTCTACCTAAGAGGGACCTGAGCGTGGGAGACTCTGCTCACCTCACTTCTTGGGCTTCTATGGAACAAAACCATGAGGTGAGGTGAGTTCAAAGTGGGGGGCTACCAAGAAGATTCACAAAAGGTGGACAAACTGATCAACCAATAAGATTAATACTGATGGAAGAGGAACCCAATGGGAGAGGAAATCACATAACACGCATATAAGAATTTTCAGTCAGGGGTCTTTTTCAGGAGGTCACAATCCTGGTCCTCCACCCCAATAGATTGAAACCTACTTAGAGTATCAATCACTGCTGTTTATCCTTTGTGGGTGAGGTAGTTTTCTCCTACAAGAAAACTGTGCTCCATGTTGGCTCCTGCTGTGTGGGCTTTTTGAGGTCCTGCCCTGTTTAATTGCCTACAAGATGTCTTTTTTTTTTTGAGATAGGGTCTCGCTTTGTGGTTCAGGCTGGCCCTGAGCTCAGCTTCAAACTGACATCACAGCAATCCTCCTGCCTCTGTCTCCTGAGGGCTGGGATTACAGGTGTGAGCCACCACGCCTAGCAGTGTGGTATATGGTACTGATTGCTGCTGGACGTGAGTCTCCACACCCAGTATTGCATGTGGTTAATGAGGGATCAAACCTGGGTTCTTGTGCTTGCAAGACAGGTGCTGGAACCACTGAGCCAAATCCCCGGCCCACAAGATGTCTTACTAGTGTACCTAACTATAACACTAGGAGCAAAAACTTCCACCTGGCCTGTAAGGCAAGTGAGGGGGTCTCAGCTCTGCCTCTACAAAGAACTGAGTTTTTCAACACCTGAATAAGATTAGAAGAAGATTCTTCCCCTGCACCTTGAGTTGAGAGTGCACCAGTGCATTTCACTTGGTGGGCATGACCCTGAGCAGAGTCCTAGTCCAGCCCTCCTAGATTTTTGACTTTTATCAATTGTGAAATAATACATTTGAGTTGCTTTAAGCCACTAAGTTTGTGGATATTTATTATAACATCAATAAGAAACTAATATGATATCTATCCCTGACAGATACTTAGAACTATTTTATTTCCACTGCTCAGACTTCATCTACCTTCTGGTCTTATCGTCTGTCTGTTTACATTCACTTCTACTAATTCTTGGACCACTCTGTAATGTCTTATACCACTCCACAACTCATTAAAACATCCATTTATATCCCATAACTTCCATGATAAAGATAAAACTTCTAAAACATGTTCTAGTAGTTTGTAATCTCTGTCATATATACAAATAAATTCATATATGTAGGAACCATGCCTGGAGAAATTACCTATCTGATGTAAGTAACACATATCTCTGAAAATGACTGAATTATATAAAAATCTATTTTAAAAATGTGCTAACCATCTCCTCCCCACTTTTATATTTCCTGCTCAGTCTCTTTCCCTTTAAGCAATTGATTTTTAGTGGCTTGCAATTTAGATTTGGAAAACTGGAATTTATCATATGACATAATGTTAGGTTACTTCTAGGTTGTCATTAACAAACTTCAGCATTACTTTCTCAAAAGAGAATTGCCTCTCCTTGGTCCACTTTAGCTCAAAGAGAAAATTAACTCATTTGTTTGCTTAGAAATTTGCTTCTGGAGTGAGAGGGGAAGAATCTGAGCTCAGAGCTGAGTTAACCGTAGCTACGAGAGCGCTGTCCATTAATTGCCAGCTATTGCAACAAGCATGCTATGTCCATTGTTTCTGTTTCCTTTGCCAATTTGCAAAAACACTCAAAAGCTTAGTATTGTGAAATAAACAAACAGGATAGCCAATTAAGGATGCATGCATATAAATGAAAATTATTTTCACTTCTGTGCTTGCAAAAAACTAAAAAGAGAGCTCTAGACAACACTTGTAAAAAACCTACTCCAAACAGTTGGAGTTGGGAGGTTCACTGGAATTTGGAACTTATGCCCACATGCTTCATTAGCTCTGGAGTCATGGAGCAGGGTTTGAAGCCCCAATCTGTCTCTTAGTGGCTGTGTGATGTTGAGAGAGTTATTCAGATTCTCTGTCCTATGATAATATATACTGTATCTTTCTTCCAATCTTTCTTTCTTTCTTTCTTTCTTTCTTTCTTTCTTTCTTTCTTTCTTTCTTTCTTTCTTTCTTTCAGACACGATCTCACTTTGTAGTTCAGGTTGGCTCTGAGCTCACTATGTAGCCCAGGCCAACCTCAAAGCCACAGCAATCTTCCTGCCTCCCAAGTGTTGGGATTACAGGCGTGAGCCACCACGCCTGGCACTGTGATATGTGGTACTGACTGCTGGTGGGGGTGAATCACCATGCCTAGCATTGTTGTATGTGGTTACTGGGGATCAAACTAGGGACCTTGGGCATGCCAGGCAGGTGCCAGAACCACTGAGCTAAATCCCCAGCCCTTTTTTCTTTAGAGTACCGTACCAGGCACAGTTCTTCACTGACTGTTGGTGAGGATGCTTTCCAGTTCTTTGCACCCTGCATCTTATGTCTAAAACATTAAGATGATCAGAGCCTCAGATAATTTCTCCTGCTGAGCATAGTTAAGCATTTTCTACATCTTTCGAAGGAATAAGCATGACAATGAAATGGGCCAGATGTGGAGGAAAAGACTGAGATGACAGTGGAGCATATGTGGAAGCTAACTTCTTAAGCCCCAGGAATAATTAGTGTAAACTAATTCACCGACAGTTGTCCCTGAAAGAAACATTTTTGAAAGACCTTTAAAGGTAATATTTAAATGAGTTGCTTTTCAGGTACATCTATGCTGTGTTCACATGAGCTATTTCAAGTCCATTTTCAGACTTGAATCTGAAGTTATTTTTCAGCATCTGAGATAGAAATTGCACTGGGTGTTGTGCTTATCAAAGTAGCAGGGCATGTCCAGACAGGTCTAAATACAAAAATGATTATTATTTCACATTTTTGGAGGATTCCAGAGAGACAATATATGCTTTTTTTTTTTTTTTTTTAGGTTTTTGGAGACAGGGTCTCGCTTTGTGGTTCAGGCTGGCCCTGAGCTCAGCCTCAAACTCACAACACAGTCCTCCTGCCTCTGCCTCCCGAGTGCTGGGATTACAGGCGTGAGCCACCACGCCCGGCACTGTGGTATGTGGTACTGGTTGCTGCTGGGTGTGGGTCTCCACACCCAGTATTGTTATGTGGTTACCGGGGAATCGAACCCGGGTCCTTGCGCTTGCGAGACAGGTGTCGGAACCACTGAGCTAACACCCCGGCCCTGAGACAACATATTCTTAAATAGAGTTCTAATAGTTTTCCTTTGGTAAAGACTTAAATTGCAGGAAATCCAGTTTGTTAAAAACTGCTTTATTTTTCTGCTTAACTATCAGTTCTGGCAGTGTGAATGTGAAAATTTGTTCTTTCGTTCAGCAAAGCCTTTGTGCTGATCATTTGAGGTTAAAAAGTTTCATTGTTTTCTAAATAATAGTTTGTTAGAGGAAAACATAGTTTGTTTAAGAATAATTTAACATTGGGATAATTCCAATGGCAGGAGAGATGATAAACTGATGGAAACAAGTAAAAATTGTTCTTCAGATAAGTTACAAAAACTTCCTCTCTCAGAAATGCTGAACTACGAGTCTGAAATTGTAGAAACCCTCAATTCACCCAAAGGGCTCTACCTCCTTTACCCACAGCAGCCGGAGTTCTCAGTTCTGTACCTCCCTTCTCCTGACCATTTATTTATTGTGTTCTCATCTCTGCAGCCCTTGCCCAGTGTCTTCCCTCAGACCTTGCTTTCCTCGGTCCTTGACCTTACATGTCTCCTAACTAGCTTGCTCTTCCTCCTATTGTCCTCACCACTACCACAAGTCCCCTCCAAATTCTGTTGGTGTGATCTATCTTAACAGTCCTGTCGGATTGCTTCCCTGCTTGAAAACAGTTCCTGGATTCCATTGCCTGCAGAATGAAGCCCAAACTTTCTGTATGTGCCAGGGCCTCATGATTTGGCTCTTGGCTGTGTCTATTTTCCTACAGCAGGCCACATTCTTACCCTATCCCCTGTCCCCTACCCTGTAGCATTGTTTCTTTCTCTACATCATTACTCAATAGGCTTTGACGATTCTCTCTTCCCATTTTCCTCACAAACATTCATCTTCTGAAGACTGAATACAGTGTTGAATCTCTCACGTTGCCTTCCTTCCCCACACAGAACTAGCGTCTCTTCCCTGTGGGTCTTTCCTCTACTCCGGAGACTTCTGGGCAAATGTGTTTATCATGTTTTCTTGCATTTGTTCACACAATCATTTTTCAACTCCAAACTGAATCTCATTGACATTAAGAGACTTATCTCACAAGTATTAGTGTGTTTGGCACTCAGTGTGCATTCTTTACATATTTGTGGACAGGAGGAGAGAATGGAGAGACCTGAAACTGAGCATAAGCTTAGGTTGAATACTCTTGGTTGACAAGCCGTGCCACCACTCAGTTTTGTTTCCTCACCTGTAAAACAAGAGTGATATTGTTCATTCTTCTCACTAAAACAAACCCCTTTGTATCTGGGCTGACCTTTGCTTTCTTCCGTGATCACATTTCAGGCCACCCTGCCCTTTCTTCTCAGTTCTCTAGAGGAATTTGCCTTGTGATCCTTTCCGGAAGGAGCCAGGCTGCTGTCGTTGCTGAGCCCGTGCACGCCCTGGCTCTCATGGGAGCTGCTGCCCTGAATCTTGCAGGGTGACGTGCTTCTCACCAAATGCCACCTCCTGGAGAGGTCTTGGCTGAATCATCTCTAAGGTACATCTGGTCATGACTCCTTTCTAATGTAGATCCGCTGATTTTGTATGATATTCATGTTGCCTTTTCTTTCTAATCCCATACTTTATTTTGGTATAATTGTCCCATCTTGGCATGATGGTGGTGCTCAAGGATCAAGGGTCCAGATGAACAGACTGCAGAGCAATAGCTCTTATACAGCCAGGCCTGAACCTGGGCAGTTCCCTCTGTGGGTGGCGTGATGCCCTGCTATGTGTGCCCATGTGTGTGTACATAGATGTGAGCCCACATGTGGCCCAGGTCAGTGGCTCACATTTCAATCAGTGTCCTTGTCTGTTTAATTGAAGAAATATGTTCTTGAATTTTTTTTCTTTTAAATACTTTGAAACATTTTGCAAAAAGATATTTTTGATTTTTTTTTAGGGAGGCACTGAGGATCACACTCAGGCTCTTTTGCTTTCAAGGTAGGTGTGGTATCACTTGAACTAAATCCCTGGCATAAAAGGAAATTTTTGAATGGTTGTGTGCAGTTCTTTGAAATGTGTTGTGTGCAGTTACCTATAATATTCCAGAGTTCTTTTTTTGCAGTTGTCTTTGAAGTAAGCTTATAAACTCTTCAAAATTCTAAGTGATTTTTTTTTTTTTTACAATCACATCTTAAATAATATCAAAATGATATAATTCAGTTTGATCTCTCATTTTCTTTACCACCTGTAGGGGAAAAGGTAGTTGTTTACCAGTTATGCAGAACTCCTGAGTTTCCTTATCACCAGTTCACAGGATGTTCCCTGGCTTCTTGTTAAGTTTTGTATTACTGAATCTTGCAAATGAGACTGGTAAACAAAAACCAGGATAGGAATCAGGAAGAAGTGCAAGGCCTGTCCCAGGAAATGCTACAGCTCACCTCTTCTGTTTTTTACCCCTATGCATTGCCACTTTGTATTGACTCCATAATAAAAGAGCTGTTGGAAGACAGCGGTGGTTCAGTCCTCTGAGGCTGTTCTCCCTGCTGGATCTCATCCCTGAGTGCCTCGTTTCCTTCTGCGACCCTGGACATACATCGGACTTACACCAACAATCACCCTTGGTTCTGAACAACTTTTGATGATTTTAAGTATGCTTCTAAAGAATAAAATCTTTCTATTCCTTATAGGATCAAAATCTGAAGATGTTAAGGATATGTCCTAGGAATGATGGTGATTCCAAAGAGGATTTCTCTTGCCCCAGAGGACTCTTTTCTCAAATATGAAATTTTAAGCAGTGACAACATGGTTAAAAATAACTCATTGTCAAAAACTTGTCTCTTATTCAAGGATGCACATTTGGTGAGTCATACAATGAATGAAAGGAAATCTCAAAGGTACAAAATACATAAGATCCTTGACAATATTTTTTTTTTTTGAGATGACTATGGATCCTGTATTTCTTCAGTTTCATGATTAGAGAAAGAGGGGTTTCAAAGAAGAGAGATATATACCGCTTATAGCAAGCCAGTAATGGACTGGAAGCAGAGCTTGCTGTGTGGACTTCGTATGAATGTACCATGCTATAGGAGGCTGTTTCTGCCCCATTTCTCCTAGTTTTTTCCTACACTTCTCAAAAACTTGATAGCATGGAAAGGGCAGAATGCTGTAATGGAATGGAAGTCATATTTACTTTGATTCTTTTAAAGAACCAGTTCTCTGATTTGTTAACTTTTGTATTGTTTCCTTAGTCTTTATCACATTGATTTCTGCTCTGGTCCTAATAATTTCCTCCCTAGTATGAGCTTTGAGTTTGTCTTGCTCTTCTTTTTCTAGGAGCTATGAACTATACCTGTGGCCACATATCAAAATTAATAATGATTCACCAGAAATATGTTAACCATATATGTATGTGTCCTTCAGTATAGCAGTATCACCCTCTGGGGAGAAGACTTAGAAAGAGTTGGCAGGATAGAAAGATAAAAGGAGAGAGAGAGGTTAGAGATAAGGCCAGAGGACACAGGAAGATCCCGTGAACCTTGTGAAACTGATGAAGACTGTAGGAGAAGAGAGGTAGAAGGAACAAATACAAAACAGAGCAAACTAAAAGCAACAGGGCAACTAGAAGCAGTATTCATCCTCCTATAAGAACAATCAAGAGAAAGAGAAAGAGAAAAGGAAGAATAGAAACAAGAGAAAGAGTAGGACAGTAGCAAGGAGGAGAAAGGAGAGAAATGAGGAGAAGAAGAAGAATTGAGAAGGAAAAAAAAAGGGAGAAAACAAAATAAAAAAGAGGGTCCATTTCAAAGTGTTTCTGTATATTACTGATAGTGTGGGCAATACCCTGTAAATCCAAGTCAGATAGTCTCAGTGAGCCTACCAAAGTCCTTTGAGATTCAAGTGAGTTTCCGGCTGCAAGATCTCTGCACATTTGAACTCTGCACAGTTCTGCTGCAGTATTTGAACTGCCCTTCCCCCACAATGAGTCCAGGTTCCACTAGGGGGTGCTGATCTCATCAACTCACCAACTGCTGTAGTTCAGTGTGTTCTCATTACAGTGTCTCTTACTTCTCTCCCGTGTCTTTACTTTTCTGACTATTAGAGTTGAGATTTGGGGCTTTTCCTCAATTATCAGTCTTCTCTATGTCCCTGGCCCAAGTCACCTCTCTGGTTCTGCCCATCTAGCCCTCTGAGCTGCTGTGTTGCCTTTTTGCATGAGTCCACTGTTACCATGGAGGGTGAGTGACCTTTCCTTCTCCCCTTCCAGGTCTCTTGTGTCCCCTTATCTAGTTACAGAGTAGAGGGGCTGTCTCCAGCCTTTTTAGCCAAGGCCCTGGGTGGGGCTGGGGTAGAGTTTGGCTAGACCTGTTCTCTGGTCACAACATACATTCCCCTGATCTATCAACCCATTGTCAGCCCCATCTGCTGTGGCTGTTTGTCTCTTCCCTTCTTTCTCTCAAGGTAGCAAAGTGACCCAATTTCCTTTTCTTCAGAGTGGACCTTCAGGGGGAAAGTGTCTGGTGATTTGCCTGCTGCCTCCAGTCATACAGACACCTCCCTGCCCCGTTTCAGGTCTGGGATTCAGCTTCTCAATGAGAGAAGCTTCTCAGCTTCAATGAGAAGTTGAGTTGTCTTCTCCATATTTGATTTGAATCAGACATGGTTTGGAATCTGGGTGCTGACCCAATGTGCTTGCACCTTTGAAAGCCCTTGCACAGTCTCTGGCACCTATGTGACACTCAAATGCTGATTTAGAATTTAGAAGTTAAAACTATAAAAGTCAAAGCCTTCTGAATTTTACATGCAAATTTTAATAATGGGATAAAATGCATGCTAAAAGAGGTCAGTCTTTTAATAAACCAATACAGTATATCTCATTTCTTATGAAAAAAGTATAAAAAAAGATCAGAGACCTTGAGGACATCCTCAGAAGTGAAGTAAATAGGTCACAGATGTGTAAATATTGTATCTTTTCTCTGGTATGAGAAAATGAAGTTGTAAATGAACTGTAGTATGTATAGTTGATATTGTGAAATAGGAAATATTTAAAAGGAAAAAAGATGTAGGGTAAATATGAAGGGAAAAAGAATGTGTCGGTAATAAAGAAAAAAGGAAACAAAGCTTATATATACGAGGGGTGGGAGTTGCAGGGCGGGGGGGGGGAAGGGGAAAAATGAGAATCAAGTCATGTCATATTCTGGTACAAACTGTCAATGTTGAATGCAATGATGATGTGTATTCATAATATACCAATAAAGATTTAAATTTTAAAAAAGACCAAAGAGTGTAGCCTATAATTACTCTTCTAGGTCATGAGATATAAGCAGGTGACTTTAAAAATGTTTTATAACTATACTTTCAACCATTGTTTGCATTGTCAGGGTAGTACTTTTTTAGGTAACATAGCAGATTTTGTCAGTATAAAAATGTTTTATTTATGATACAAAAATTCTTATTAGTTCTCTTCCCCATCCCGGTTTTCTTTATTCCTTGTGCACAGGGTAATACAATGTACATATATGTCTATGTGTGAGTGCACACATTTCCTCATTCCTGAGGACCTGCAAGTTAAAGCTCAGTGGGTATAATTAGTCACCTTTGCCTCATAGTTTGGATTATAGAGAAAAAATTCTATCCACTGTTTCTTCTTTTGAGAAAACTATCAAGAAACATTAGCATTCTCAAATGTACTGGCCTCATGCATTCCCTTTCTCTTTGCACATGTAAACAAGCTTTGTAGTCTTGCCAAGGTTTTCTAATATCTACATGTCAAACACAGATTACAAGCCCCATGGGCTGGATTCACACTGGCCTCTTGGCTTTTTACAGAACCTTACACAGCCTTGTCGCTAGCTTGATGTTAAAGCAAATAATGCTAACGTCTTTAGTAAGGCCTTTGCACTGAAAACCAAGGAAATTCGACCACAATCAACACGCTGAGAATAAAATCAGGCACTATGTAATTATTAGGTCAGAGGCAGGTAAGTGTAATTATTTCTGCACTGAACAAAGACAGGGAGTAGCTGGCTCTGCAGGGAGGGGGCAAGGTGCACAAGGGCTGGGGATGTTCAATCCATAAATCCACAAGCTTCAACACCCACATACCACCTCCCTTGTTTTTCCTCTATCCTATTCTTCATCTTTGTTTTTAAAAGCAGTATTAAATTGGCTAGCACTTTTCCCCTTTCCATACATGTCTTTCTGTGCTTACAGGCAAGGACAATAAATTAAACATATCTAGGGATTTAATGCTCAAAATCACCTTGGATAATTGGTTAAAGGGGATGAAGCATACTTTTTCCCCAGTCTCTTAGTTTTAAGGCTATTTCTTCTCACAGGGAACATCTGTCAATAATTGATAGTACTTTCTTGAGTAAATGAGCTGTTTCCTGGGACATTATAAATCATATTTAGAATCAAGTTTATTTTCACGCTGCTTTTAAAGTCTTGATGATGTGTTAGCTGAATAAAAAATGCTAAATGTTCAAGGGAGTAGTACAAGCTCTTGGGCTAATGGGCATGAGCTGGGGTTAAGAAAATGAATGGGATTTACATTCCCTAATGAAACTGAAGAATATTTGGTGGTTGGAAAAGCATGTAGTCTGGTAATGGCCTTACAGAAGGGAAACTGCCTGAGTACCTACTATGTGCTAAGTACACTTCTGTGATATATGATTTAGTTGGAGTGCCTGAGTTCCCCTGAGTATCTGAACAGGTTCAGCTGTCTGTATGAAGAAACTGAGGCTTGGGAAGATTGATCACCTCCTTAACGTACAGTGAACAAAAGGTTCAAGTGATTTGGAATGGGATAAGGTGGCTTATCAAGTCCTCAGGATTTTCAGCTTACCAAAAGGCAGCCTGCTTTACAAACTGGTCTTCATTCTGCATTTGGTGGTGTCCACTGTGGGTCATGCCCAGTGTGCCTGCTGCTGAGACTGAGGCTGGTGCTCTATATTGCCAAACCTTTTCAAGTCACTCATCTGTGCTGAAACCAGTGTGGCTCCACTTTTATCAGTTTGGTATGGAGGCTTCGGCATGGAATTTTGATAAGAAGGCTTTGCTACTAGAAAGTCTGAAAACCACAGCTGTGTGAGAATAAAAAATCTATCTTATAAAATAGAGCTATTAGCATATGCCAGAACATAACCAATATGTGAAAAATTGGGGAATATTTTCCTTCTTTCTCTGCTTCAAAAGACACAAAGAACATTCTCAAATGATCCTATTTTAAGCGTTGCTGGAGGGTGAGAAGTGAGACTCAGCATCCTAGGTCTTCATTTTGGTTAGACCCACTGCGTGCTACTATTTCTCCCTTTTCAGTTTCTACATCTATGGGCTAAACCTTGTACCTTTGATATAATGATCAAAGGAGATCAAATACAAAAAAACTTGTTTAAAAAGGACAGAACATTGCTAAAATATAATATATTGCTTCTACAACTTTTTATTTTTTAGGAAGCTGGAAAATCATTAGTATTTGATCTGAGTATTGCAGTTAGATTTCAAAGGCAAAATGTTAAAGAGTTTAGGTTATTTTAACACAGGACAGATGGAGATGTAAAAAGCATAAAAGCATTTTTAAAAGCTCATTCTGACCAATTATTTTAGAGATAATGGTTTATTAAGTTCATAATATATGCCCTTGAGTTTTAGCTATGCACAATGTTGGCTGCTGCTCATTTTAAAACTTTCTAATGAAAAGATATAATGTAAATCACTTTGCCTCTTTTTGTCTCTTTTAGTTGTCAGGGAAAAACATGATAGATTTGAAAAGATTAAATATCTCATGTGAGACAAGAATCACTATCTGCCTCATGCTGGTTGAGATAAGGCCTGTCCTGAATCTCCAATTGTCCTTCCCTCTTCTCTTCCCTTATTTACTCTTATTTTTCATAACTCCCTTCCAGCAAACATTTATTAAATACTTGAATAAAATATATCATCTCTGAAAGGTTTAAGTCCAACCTCTAAGTCAGTTCACAATTCAGCGTGACATGAACCACACTAGAAATCTGCTCTTTCCTCGTAGATGCTACTGTGAACATTGTGGAGCCCAGGAGACAGACTGCTCCATGTGCCTGTGGCAAAAATCAAAAGGTTTCGTGGTGATACTTTAGTTACTTTCAGCTCGATGATTTCATCTCTTCATTTTAACTTTGTGTTACTATTCAATTGCATTTCAGCCCACTTGGAACCTACTCATGTTCTTGGACATTTTTAGTGCTCCTTTGGTTTCCCAGTCCTCACTGCATCTGGAGTTTTGTCTCACAAAAACTCATAAGTCTGCAGACATCCACTTTCCCCTTTCTTCTCTCTGCCCTTCCTGCCCTCTCCCTTCTTCCCTTTCTTTCTCACTCACATCATCTTGTCCCATTTCTTTAAAAAAGTTACAGACTAGAAGGTTAAATTGTTGTGGGAGACCTATGGGAGAAGTTGAAAAGACAACACTTCAAGAAGCGGTAGTTTAGGGCTGGGGATATAGCTCAGGTTCCGGCACCTGTCTTGCAAGTGCAAGGGTCCCAGTTTGATCCCCGGTAACCACATAACAATACTGGGTGTGGAGACTCACCCCAGCAGCAATCAGTACCACATACCACAGTGCTGGGTGTGGTGGCTCATGCCTGTAATCCCAGCACTCGGGAGGCAGAGGCAGGAGGATTGCTGTGATGTGAGTGGGAGCCTGAGCTCAGGGCCAGCCTGAACCATAAAGCAAGACCCTGTCTCAAAAAACCTTAAAAAAATAAAAAGAACCATTAGTTTACTGTTCTTTAAAAATTGAACTATTGGTACATTTTATATACACATTATGATCAAAATCGACATTGAGAATTTGTACTAGTGTATGGCAGAGTTTAATTCTTATTTTTCCCATTCCCCTACCCACCCTAAACCCCAATACACATAAACTTTGTTCCGTTCTTTTCCATCAACTTTTTTCTTGCCCTTTTCTTTCTTTACCCTCCTTTTCCCTTTGAATATTTTCTTCCTATTTAAAATACCTATTATACATTTTAGAACTCATTTACACCTGCAGTTTCTCATACCAGAGACAATATGTGGTGTTTACACATCTGTCACCTATTTATTTCAGTTATGAGTATGTCCTCAAGATATGTCCTTTTGAGTAAAAATGACTCAAATCCCTTACCTCTCTTCATTGAATTCTCTTCAGATTTTCCATAACATTCTCAATTATTTCATAGTATGTACAAAATATCTACCAAAATCAGTAAAGTGAGTTAAGACAATGAATAAAGGTATGATTCTTTTCTTCTTCTGTGGTTAGGCAACCCTGTCTCAGTATTTACTTATGTATATTTATATAACTCTGTTTAGCTATTATCAGATCAGACCTGATATTTTTAACTTTGACAGTTCATTTAATCTTCTTCAAAATTTTGCAAGGTGGAGTAAAACAGCCACAAAACAGTAAAGAAAATAGCAAAGCTTAGAAATATTAGGTGGGGTTTTTTTTTTTTTTTGAGACAGGGTCTCGCTTTGTGGTTCAGGCTGGCCTTGAGCTCAGCCTCAAATTCACATCACAGCAAACCTCCTGCCTCTGCCTCCCAAGTGCTGGGATTACAGGTGTGAGCCACCACACCTGGCACTGTGGTATGTGGTACTGGTTGCTGCTGGGCATGAGTCTCCACGTCCAATATGGTATGTGGTTACTGGGGAATCAAATGTGAGTCCTTACTGATTGCTGCTGGGTGTGAGTCTTCACACCCAGTATTGTTATGTGGTTACTGGGGAATCGAACACCGATCCTTGCGTTTGCAAGACAGGCGCCGGAACCACTGAGCTCAATCCCTGGACCAGTATTAGGTGCTTTTGTGTGAGGCTTTGCACCTTGGTTCGTCCACTGTAAAATCTTTGTTCACTTACCACACTGAGGTTTTTGATCAACCAGTAGTTATCACTTCATAGTTTGTCTTTCCAGAAATTTCCTGCCACTTTCATACTGTTCTCTGAAATGTCCCATTTCTGACCCTTGGAAACTTATTCAAAATGATGACTATTCATTTTATTTTTTGTATATTCAGGAATATTGTGTTGGTCCTTTTGGCTATTGGAAGAGTCCTTTTCAGGTTTAAACCTATTTTTTTTTTCTCTAGGATCTATCTCAGAACGTATCTTGTCTAAGAAGCATTTACCTGGTTAAGACTCATATTCTACTTAGTGATAAGATGATCTCCACTATGAATTCTTTTTTTTTCCACTATGAATTCTTATTTGTGCATTTTAAAGCAATATAAAATTGAATTGAACTAACTCACTTTAAATTAAAATTATATTAATGATAGGAGTTACCAAGAATGTGTTTGATGCCAAATTCTTTACAAGTATTATTTAACTTAACTTTCATGGGAATTCTATTAGGTATATTTACCATGTTCATTTCTGAGATGAGAAAATTGAGATTTAGATAGGTTACATGATACACCTACAGCCAGACATATGTTGGAGCAGGTATTCCAATGATCTCATCTGGAATCCAAATTTCTTCTTTGCTACTTTTTGTCACCCACATTAGCCTGTGTTCTCAAATATAATATAGATGTCCCTGCGAGTTAAACATATATTCAGTGAAGAGCATTCCACAAATAAGTTCAATGAGTGGATATGTATCTATTGAGTACATACATTGTACCAAAGATGATACAAATAAAATCCAATTCTAATTCTTAGCCCTCATCACATAGGTGTACCAAACCACTGAGTCCATGGAAAGTACTGGAAAGTATCCTCTGGTCTCATAAGGGAGAGATGAGGCTATGTGGACTTCTAATCAAAGAAAAGGAACAAGTCAGCAAGTGAGTATCCAAAACCTTTAACAGAGGATAAGAAGGACTCCACTACTCTGTTTCTGGCAGTCGATGCAGTTCATTGATTTATTTGTCTTGCTGTGTTTCGGAATAAGCTTTTCAGTTTCTTCCAGGTCTGACAAGAAGGGCCTGCAACTATTTTCTTGAAAAGATGAAGCTGTGTTGCTGGATATGGTGGCTCACGCCTTTAATCCCAGTGTTCAGGAGGCAGAGGCAGCAGGACTGTGTGAGTTCGAGGCTTGCCTGGGCGACACAGTGAGTTCAGAGCCAGCCTGAACTACAAAGCAAGACCCTCTTTCAAAAAACAAACAAACAAATAAGATGAAATTGTGTTGAAAAGGAGATCATTAATCAGGGAGATAAGGTGATAAAGTAAATACTGTCAGCATTTAAAATGAACATAATTGCTGTGGTTCAAGCCTTGATTCATGTAAGGAATTTCTCCAAACACCTTTTGTGTAAGGAGATTAAAGAATTTATTTATGTTCATACAAGGCCAGCACTTGCTGCTTGGTCATTCTTATACCTGAGGCCAAATTGTAACCACTTGCTCATATGCTAGTCCTTCCTAAACCTTGAGGGATATGTTCAAGATTTCTAGTGAATATCTGAAACTATAAGTGGTATCAAACCCCATAAGTAAGAATTTATCACATACTATCCTTGTAACTCTTACAGTTCCTTTTCTTCTTCCGTGCGACACTTCTAGTAAAAATACAAGAATTTCTTTTCCCTTCTGCACAATTTCAGCATGTAATTGTTTCCCTTTAATAATCAAGAACTTTTACCTTTCCACTTACAAGAAGCCTTTCTACAGTGGGTTCTTTTGGAATATGCCCATTATCAGCATCATTAGTCTTCATTTTGGAACTACTCAATAAGTTTACTCAAACTTATTGAGTAAACTAAAGGTTGTGAGAGTTGATCTTGTAACCAAGATAGTTGCTAAGTGACAAATGGGTGGATGGTGTTTACAGTGTGGATACACCAGGCAAAGGGATGATTCACTCCCCTGGTGGAAACATGGCAGCTCCAGATTTCAATCTACAGCAGAAAGTAATTTAAAACATGTCAGTTGTTTTCTGGTGATACTTTTCTTTGAATATTTTCAGATTATAATCAGTTGTTGGTAACTAACATGGTATTAAGGCAGATTGCTGTCATATCTCTCCTGGCCAGAGGAGATAGAAGTTAGCTTCTTAGAGGTCTTGATGGGGAGGAGGAAGGAGTTAATAGAGAAAGAAATTATTTACCTAACATTTATTGAGCTGCAAGCATTGGGAAGTCCTTTTATATATCTAAAACTCTTTAAGGGAAGAATTATTTATTTTAGAGGTGAGAAAACTGAGCTTCAGAGGGGAGGTGATTGTTCTGCATCCCACTCTGTAGAGCCCAGCTTTGAATCAACCCCTGTTCTTCCTGTCACCATGAAGTCTAAAAGACAGACCCCGCTCCTACACCATGTCTGTCATCTCAAGTAACACTGAAGCACTATATTGATTTCCTTCTAATAAACAGTTCATATCTAGTACTTTATTTCGTGGGCTTAATTGAGAAAGAATATTTGTCTTGTCACAAGAAAGATTTAATGAAAATATGAGCGATCCAGGTCCCTCTCTTGGATCCAGGTTGAAGAGTGATGATTTTTTAAGGCTTTGTGTTCTTTTCTTGACTTTGATTGCCCCACTATATGAGGAAATGAGGCAGTTGCTTTCTCTTTAGGAGTTTTGCTTCTACAGTGGAAAGGTGGAATGAGATGTGTCTGTGGCCTCACAACCTTTGAGCTCTGTGGTAGTTTCAAGGCCCAGCTGCATAGTTCGAATTTTGGGAAGTCCTTGAGAGAATCCCACCTCCTAATCCTTTCACATTAGCCAAGGTTCTCGAATCTCAAGCTAGACTTCTTACCTCAATCTTGTAGTTTGTGTCTCCAGATTTCCAGTTGTAATACTCAAAACAAGTAGCTTATTTGAAATATTTTTGTTTTATACAAGTCTATATAACCCACTGAAACAAATGTTGGACATCATGAAGCTCCTTATTTATTGGCCTCTCATGAGGAGATGGAAAACTATCACAAGTGTGAGGTCTGTGCCACTAGCCATCCCCTAAAACATGTAGCTCTAAGTTACTTTGCTGCTTAAAATCCTTTAATGGCTCTCTTGAGTTTGCAAAATCATATCTAAGGTTTTCTCTCCATTTCCACTTCATCTAAGGGGCCCAGGATTCACTAAATAAATGCACCATATACTTCTCACCTCTGTGCCTTTTATAAATTGATTCTATTGGTACATTTTATATATACTTCACGATCACAATCAACATTGAAGGTTTGTATAGTACATGACACACCTTGATTCTCACTTTTTACCTTTCTCCTGCTCTCCTTACAACTCTCTGCCCCTTATATACATAAGTATGTTTTTTACCATAACATTTTTTCTTTCCCTTCTTTACTAGCTCCTACTTCTTTTCCCTTTGAACATTTCCTTGCTGTTTCACAATACCTATCATACATTTAGAACTCATTTACACCTTCAATATCTCATTCCAGTGAAGTTATATGGTATTTATACATCTGTGTCCTATTTATCTCACTTATGAGTATGTCCTTAAGGTACATCTATATGAGTATCAATGATTCAAATGTATCTTTCTATATGGCAGAGTAATACTCCATTTTATTTTTTAAAAAACCGAAAACAAAACACATCTTCTTTATCCAGTCTCCTGTTGATGGGTATTTGGGCTGCTTCCAAGATTTACCTATCACAAACTGAGCTGCTTTAAAGATGGATGCAGATATGCTACTATGATATAAATCTTTTAATTCTTTCATGTGTATACCTCGCTCACCTCCGTGCCTTTTCCATCTCCTCAAATGCCTGACCACGTAACAGGTCTTCTTTGTATATAATATTTCAAATCTAGTACTACCTCTGTTAGGATTATTTTTTCAGGGCCTGCCTTATTTTCCAAGCAATACCACTGTCACCATTTCTGTTGTAATTACTGATTTACCAGTGTCTTCCACAATATTGGGAGCCTATGGAAGGTCCAAGGTCTCTCTTACTCATTTTTATATCCTCAGTGCCTTGCAGAGAGTGGCACATGGTGGGTGCTCAATAAATATTTATTGAGTGAATATTTATTGGTGATAAAGTCAGCTCCTAATTTTTTTTTGTTTGTTTGGGGTGTTTTTGGAGACAGAGTCTCACTTTTATAGTTCAGGCTGGGCCTGAACTCACTATGTAGCCCAGACTAGCCTTGAATTCACAGCAATCCTCCTGCCTCTTCCTCCCAAGTGCTGAGATTACAGGCATGAGTCACAATGGCTGGCATTGTGGTATGTGGTTACTGGGAATCAAACTTGGGACCTTGTACTTGCCAGGCAGATGCTAGAACTACTGAGCTAAATCTCCAGCCCCAGCTTCTAATTTCTAAGAGAGTTTTTACATTTGAAATTTCTTTTGCTAATGGTCCCAATTCTAGTCCCTGGAGTCCTTCAGAATAATTCCTTTTCTATTTCCATGTGATACTTTAAATTTTAAATTCAGTTAGTCTACTTTTCAGTAGCTTAAAGATTCCTCATTC
>PVIR01024139.1:0-26096 GCA_004026965.1 Petromus typicus | reverse complement strand
ATTAAGCTTCATGATTTCTTGTATGTTATAAATGTCACTAAAATTGCTGTTGCAGAACCGATCATTTCTTTGGTAATTGCAATTTCTGTCATGAATTGTTTCATCACTTATGCTGATTAGAACTTTGAAATAATTTCTTAAAATTGGACTCAATTGAATACATTTTTTTTAAAGATTGGGTTTTCTTGTACATTTTCTTGCTTTTTTCCCCCTCAGTTATTTGGATTGGTTTACCTGTCTTCCATATGGAGAAGGGCCTATGCAAAGACTATGAGGGTGCTCAGATTTGGGGTGCTTGGAGGGCAGGCTCCTTTTGCATTTAGAAGGCAAGCCTTGTGCTACCTGTTGAACCCCACTGGGACATGCATGATAAAGAGCCCTGTATGATGAGGATCAGACACGGCCTGCAGTATTTGCCAGTAAACAAAGGCCTTTTGAGGTATTTACACATTTGCTCTGGTCTATCTGATAGGGGGAAACCTGCATCCCTGTGATATGTGAAAGGTGGTCTTGGTAGCTGTCTTCGCAATCATCCGTGCCAGGGATTTGGAGGACTTTCCAGATGCTGCGGACGACTGCAGACGCTGACAGTGCTTGAGAACTTGGGGCGTGCTTAGAAGAGTTGCAGGTGTTGTAGACGTGCTGCCCCTCTATTTCCTTTAGTTACTTATCACTGAGACAAAATACCTGACCCCCTACAACTTACAGGAAGAGATTTATTTCATTTCATAGTTCAGTCCATAGTTGGCCAGTTCCAAGGCAGAGTGACACAGTGACTTACATCACGGTGGCCCAGAAGCACACAGAGTGGAGGAGGATACACCACTTTAGGTCACACCCCCACTGGCTCAGTTCCACCCTGTGACACACTTTAATTAATCCACCCATGAGAACAGCACCTCTTGATCTGATCTCCTTCCAGAATCCCCCTCTGGACCTCTGAAGCTCTTTTGGGTGGGGGGGGCCACTGCATGTGGAAAACCTAACATGTGTACATCTATACCTGTCGCTTTTTATCCCCCATCCTATATGAGACACAGGGATGACTTTCTTTTCAGTGTTTGGCTGTCCTATTTTTTGTTCACAGTCACAAACCTCCAACCAAGTTAGACACTGTGCCGTCTCTGCTCGCATTGTTGTTTCTACCCAAAATATCTTTAAAGCCCCTTCTAGTTCAGCATGAAAGGCGTGTATTCTTCGTGTTCACCGCCAGTTGTATCACCTTCTGGTGACTTTTCTGAAACTGCAAAGCCAGGAGCAGTGGCTCTGCCTTGTGAAGTCAAGGTCTTGTCCGCAGCTGTGTCCGTGGCAGGCGGGAGACCCTGCCATGCAGTATGACTCTGTGTGCATATGCTTTGCCTTCTTTGTGAGCAGGATCTCATTTGACTCACTTTTGATTTTTTAGAGGGACAAGTAAGTGTGCCTTTGAGCTGTGTGAATAAAATACATTTTGGTTAAGGTGATCTGTGAGTATCTGGAATGGGGTAAACATTGCAGGACTGGCCCAGGTTGACACTGAGCTAATGGTGTTGCCTGATAGTGTAGGAATTTGTTAAGTGGTTAGTTTTAGGATAACAGGCTATAAGAGTAATTTTAAAGTTAATTTTACTAGAAATTTTTTCAAAAATACTGGCTGAAATACAGCATGAAAATTATTGTAAATATTTTCCCTTGAGACCAGTAGGGTTAATACATGCATGAGTCATCTTCAAGGTGTTTTCACTGTATAAAATGGAGACACTGTATGTGTTTCTTCCCAGCTTGAAGCAACCATCCTTCTGTAACTGTACCAGTTTGAAAACTTGGAGTAGAATCTTACAGTGTGTGTGTGTGTGTGTAAGTGTGTATGTGTATATGTATGTGTCTGTGATTAGCTCATTTCCCTTAACACAGTATCTTCTGGTTTCATCCATGTTGTACCCTGGGTCAGATTTTTTTTTTTTCGAGTCTGAATAATCTCCTTTGTGTGTATATATACTGCATTTTTCTCATTCATCCATTAATGGACACTTGGGCTGCCTTTCCTCCGCAGCTCCTATAAATATGGGTGTCCAGGTATATTTTTAAGTCCCTGGTTTTCATTCTTTTGGATAAGAAGTGCAGTTGCTGAAACATGTTTATTTCACGTGTGACTTTTGGAAGAACGTCCTGGCTGTTTTCCCCAGGGCTTGTGTCATGTGGCCACTGGCAGTATACAAGGCTTGCTGCTTCTCCAAGCCTCTGACAACACTTCGTGTTTTTATTTAGTAGCCACCACCTCGATGGGTGTGACCTAGTGTCTCATTGTGCTTTCAATGGTATTCCTCAACTTGAGTGACATTGAGGGTCTTTTCTCGGATGTCTTGGGCACAGTCTTAGCGCTGGAGTATTATTTTAGCTACATTTGATGCAGAGGCCCTTCATGAGCATTGTCTCACTTATTCCCAGTTGCAGATCAGTAAAACAGACAGTTGTGTTTTCAGTTCATACATGATGAAAACTGAACCCTGAGGAGTTCAGTAATTTTTCCAGAGTCATGTAGGCAGTGGATGACTGCCCCGGTCAGCTCGAGTGTGGATGCTTTGCGTGCAGGTAACAGAACATTTTCCCATAGGGATTTTTCTTTCCTCATCATCTCAGCGGCTTAGCAGCATTAGGCCTCACATCTCTGCTCCTCGGGGTCCTTTCTTGCTGTCTTTTTGTTTTCTTGTCTGCACGATGGCGGATACACCTCCAGAAATCACCTCTTGGATTGAAGACCAAAAGGAGGAATAAGGGACAAGCCATTTGGGACTGTGTCTTCTTAAAATGCAAGTAACATTTCCTAGAAGTCTTGAACATATTCCTGATGAAGTTTTAGCGGCCAGGAGTGGATCCTGTTGTGACCCTCCCCCCAACAGGGAAGCTGGCAAGCAGGTGTCCGGCTGCTCATGCTCTGTAACGAGAGTCTGCGAGGGGCAGTTAGACAGCAGCCTCCTGCACCACACGCTTCAGGGTAACTCACGGGCTGTTTCTCTCTACTTTGGAGTGAGGGAAATTAAGCCCCTCTGCCTAATTTGAGCTGGGAAAAATTTTGACATAAATCCTTCTCAGATCCAGGCAGGCATACACAGTAATAATGAAAGTACCTAGAGATGGACAAAAGCTTTGTATAATTTACTTAGTAAATTGCAAAGGACTACATTTTCACTAGACTGGGATCCTCAGGAGGAGATCCTCTCTCATCATTGCTTCCTTGTACAAAACATGAAACATGAACAAAATAACAGGTGAATACACAATTGGCTAAGATGTGATTTTAATATGCCAGCAGTGGAAGTGCTTCCAGGATGCCCAGCATTCCCAGATGTAGCAGGAAGATTCTGTGTGAAATGACTGAATATGAGCTAGCATAATGGATTGTCTTTCTGCCCACATGTGAATAGAGTCTTTGGTATACTCAGTAATAATGCTATAGGTACATTTAAATCAAAGTTTAATTCCTAGTGAATACAATTGCTGGCAGAAACCAGTTAGCTAGCCATGCTGTCTTTTTAAAATGGATCACCTGCGACTGCCTGTGTGCTGGGATGTCGAACACAGTGCTGTGTGCTGAGATCAGTATCGTGTATTTATCAGCCTTATCAAACACTACTTTCTTTCTGCCTGGAGGAATGGTGCAGGCCATTATGAAATGCTTTTCTGTCTTCCTAAGGATTTGGCTGTTCTGGCCCAGGTGAAGATAGACACACAGAACCTAAATGGAGAATAGTTCAGAGGAGCCAAAAAAGAAAGTTGAGGAGTGGGACCACAGATTCATTCCCAGAGACAGAGAAACCTGAGAAAGTCACAATCCTCTAATTCAGGATCAAAAGACCTATCTAAGGGAGCAGAACACAAATAGGAGGGAAGAATATTACCAGGAAGGGTGAGACCAGGTCATTTCAATGCTGTAGCACATGGAAATTTAGGTATTTATTCTAAGAGGGAAAGGAAATGACTCAGAGTGGAAGCACACCGGTCGGATGTAAAGGTGTAGGTGGCCATGTTGCTGCAGTATGAGGACAGAGTGGAAGGGAACAAAGGAAGGTCTCCTGACTACAACTGCTGGTGGAAATCAGCCAGCAGCTTTGCATTTTGACAATGTCCACCTGCCACATGGCTGTGACATGGGATTGTGAACATTGGGATGTCACCAGTCCATGTGACATTTAGGTTGGAGGACAGTGGAAGCAGAGGAGACGGGAAGAAGTATGAGGGCTTGAGGGAGATTGACGAGAGCAAACTGATAGGATGTTGTGTTTTTCTCCAGTGTGGGAACAGCAGGGAGCAGAAACCATGAGGACAACTCCACTATAATTGGTCACCTGTCTTTGAGAGTGGGATGCACTAGGGGCCAGAGAGCAGAGGAAAATGGGCAGCTAGACACAGGGAGAGACTTCTTGGAGAAGATTGATCCATTGAAGAGCTCCTTTGAGGAAAAACAAGGTTTTTGCTCAGTGAATAGACAGAGCCTAGACACAGGATAAAGTTGAATGCTATGAATAGCATACAGGGAATTCAAATTCTGTGGAGTTCAGAAAACCCTTAGCAAATTCAGGAAGAACTGAAGGAGTTGCAGCCAAGGACCAGCAAGGAAGGGTTCTGGCGTGGCTTGTTTTGGCTGTGATGGCCCCATGGAGCTCTTTACCTTTCTCTTCCGTTCATGTGACTCTTCCAGCAGTGGTGTTGCCTCTTACCGACTTCTCACTTGACAGGTTAAGAACCTGAAGGTTCTGTGTTGTTTAAAGGAGCCACCTCCCTCCCATTGCTGTCCTGTCTGTTTTCTTTCTCCTCCATGTGAAGTAGCCTGTGTGCATGCTGCGTCCAACAGGCTGTAAAGAAACCAATACTATGTCAGTAGTGGTCCTGGGGAGTGGGTTGTGCTAAGCCAGAATTTGGCTTGTCAGTGGAAAACTATGAGGACAACAGAAATGAAAAGCTTTTGGGCCTTTTAGTGAAGCTACCAGGAAGGGAAGTTGTCTCTGGCATGGCAAGAACCGTGAGTGTGGAACCCAGGTGTGACCAGGTGATGGGACTTGCTAAGTACTCTAAGTATACCCTGTAGGTGGGAAAAGAGGTTCCTGGATTTTGACTTGGAGATAATAGTGAAACCACAGTTCTGGTGCCCTTTGTGTTGATGAATATGTCCTTCATGAAGGCCTTCTGCGACTGCCATGTTTGGAATGCACTGTGGAGAACATGGCCCTCACCTCTGCCCTTGGCCTCTCTGGTAGCCCTGCTGCTTCCAGAGTGAATTAAAGGATTCAGCCTTGTTTTTATGGGGGCTCTGGTGTGTTATGTGAGCACAGACAACCCTGCTTTGGGACGCAACTGTCAAAGCACCAAGTAATGTTGGGAAGAGAGGACTTCTGTCTACTGCAGCAAAGAATACAGGGTTTAAAATTGTTTCATTTTTTGTTTTTTCTTGAGGCAGTGTTGTAGGAGATAAAACCCAGTGTCCCAGTGGGTCAGAAAAACGTATTCCTTAAAGTCATGAGGGATTGAGGGTGTTGGGGAGCTTGTTCTCAATACTGTGTGTCTGGCGAGTGGAGAAAGGGTCAGACCTACTCTGCAAGCTTTTAACCTAGAAGTGACACCTTCTATTTCTACTCCTTGTGTTAGCACTACAAATACCTCTGCTCTCTAGGGGAGCAACGTGAACCTGCAGGGCCACTCATGCTCTGCGCCCCACACAGCAGACTTGTGTATACTTTCTGGGAATTCCCTTGGAGACTGCCCTGTTGGCAGAGATGACAGCCTTCCCTGAGGACTGCTCTGGTAGATCATAGCTGTAGAGGGGCCAGAAAGGAAGGAATCTTTGTGAGTTTGTATATTTCAGGGATTCCTGGAAATAAGGAGATGAGGTTTCTGAAAGCAGAAGGTTCAGGCTTTGCATTGTAAGAATTTCCGTTGTTGTGTTAGAAAGAGGATGCACATTCCTCCAGTAGAATTATCTTTGAAATATGTAGGAGAATTACTCGTCAGGCTTCCATTGTTAGAAGTGTCTTTTGAAAACTTGCCATTGCCCCGGCGCTTATCCTGTACCCATAAGCAGACTTCTGATCTGTGTTGAGTCCAGAACAAAGGGTCCTCCTTGGGTCCCTGCCTGGCTCTTGATCATAGATATTCCTTTTGGATTTTAATGTACGAGTGGGCCTGCTGAATTATAAATTGGCTTTATATTTGTTCAAAAAGAATGCGTCAGTTCCTAAGCCCATGTCAAGTGTAGAAGTGAGCAGCTTGTATTGGGTCAGTGTTTGAAGTACAGCCCAAAAGAGCCCTTATTTCTGTTGCCAGTGTTAGTTGATATCTCGGGAATATAAATATACATCTGAGTTAGAGCTCCTGAAATGTCATTTGATGGAGCATGCAGAATTCTCATTGCCTCTTATACATTTGAGAGCAGATAGTAATCTTATAACCGAATGGATTATGGTCAGTGTGTTAAAAGGTTGTGCTGTTGTAGATATACACTGAAAACAATACTCAGTATTAAACTCTAGTGACTAATAGGCAACTAACAATGTTGATCACTTACTATTGGCCAGGAATCTGCATGGAAATGTGCATTACAATGTAGCTACTGTTGTCATTTTTACTCTCTGGATGCAGAGAGAGGGTGGTGTTTTCCAGGTGTATTGGGGAGATGAGGCCAGAGCAGGGTTAGAGCCAGATGCTGGGTCTGGCACTTGCCTTCTGAACAGGTGTGTGCTCAGATACACTGAGGGAGGCAGGGACCCTGCTGGTGGCTGGGTATTTGAGCTTCAGCAGGCAAGTGGTATGATCACATCCTGGTGCTTCTGACAACTTCTTTCTCTTGTTTTCTGAAGTGCATCCTTAATGCAGAGGGGGAGTGTATATCCCTAAAGGGCTTTAGGGTTTAATTTTTAACTTGAAGCATCTGTAGGAGGTGGGAAATGTCTTTTGAAAAATCTCTCTACTTAGGAGTGAGGGAAATTATGGGAATTTGTTTTCTGTTCTATAATATAGCAGGACTGACTAGAACAACAGTTCCTTCTTTCTAAATTTCCACATAAAGTTGATACTTCAGAGAGGATGTGCTGCTAGCAGGGGGCTTGCTGTATTCCCTTGGTGCCAGGCAAGAACTGGATATGGTGAGCAAGTCTCAGGTGGAGAGCTTGTTTGTACAGTTTTGTAGACCAGAGGTAATCATTGTGTTTCCTCTCCAAGAAGCTGGGTACGAGTTGGGGCAACTGAAGAAGCTTCAGTTCTCTGCAGGGCTGGTTGTATTGTTGTTGGTATTATTAGAGTGGCCTGTTTGCTTCCACAAATGCACATGTACATTTCCCTTTCTTTCTTTCTTTTTTCTCCCTTAGGTGAATTGGGCAAGAGAATTCTAGGTCTTTCTCTTTGAGGGCGGGTTGGGAGGTGTTGTACTGTGGCTGTGACGGAGATACACAGTTGAGTGGAGGCTGATGTGCAGTAGTTTACACATGCACTGAATGTTCTGTGGTTTCTCTAACTTCATAGGTTTTTGGCGTACCAATGATTCTGACAATCTAGAAAATAACTAGGGCTGATCAATAAGTGTGTGAGTAGTGTATCTCTACTAGGTAAAGCCATCCATCATAGGAAGTCTTAAGTATTGGTTTAAATTATTAGCTGTGTGAAAGCATTTTAGATATAGTCAGTAAAAACAAGGAATGACTTGATGTCTTCATGGAGTATTTTTTTATACTTGTAGATAAACTTTTTGGTAAATTTTTAGAGTAGAAAGCCCATATGGATAACAGGGAAGACTTTTGAAAATCATTTTTGATTAAGGGATCATTTACCTGAAATAAAATGCATTCATTGAAAGCATATACAGTTAGAAATTTAACAGATGTGTGTCCTTATATAAATCCCACCACATTCAAGATAGAACTGTTCTTTGACCGTATGCTTTTTCATGTCTCTTTACAGTCAGTGCTTAAGTCCCAGGAGATCTCTACTGTGTCTCTATAGATCAGTGTGGCATATAAATGGAACCACAGGGTATTCAATCTTCTATGTCTGGCTTGTTTAGCATGATCTTCTTTTTATTTGTCCATGCTTTCCTGTGTATCAGTAATTCTTTTATGTTGCTGACAAGTTTTAATGTCCACCAACAGATAAATGGATAAATTACATTTGATCTGTTTGCAGCTTTAGGCTGATTATTGTCATGAGTATTAATGTTCAAAGTTTTAAATTTATTTTGAGTAAATAGCTGGGAGTGGAATTGTTGTGTTGTATTTACAGATCAGTGAGATTAAATAAAGAGCCCATAAATAGCACTATTAATAGATTTATGATCATTTGATTTTTTTAAAACAAAGATATCAAAGTAATTTGCTAGGAAAAGGATCATGCTTTCAACAAATTGTGCTGGAACAACCAGTTATCTGTATGGAAAACAGCGAAGTTTGACTAACATATTATAGCATATACAGAATCAAACTTTATGTGGACAACATAAAATGAACATAAAATACAAAACTATAAAACTTAGAGAAGAAAATCTTCATTGCCTTGAAATAGGCAAAACAATTTTAGATAAGATATACATTAATAAAAAAATGGCTGAACTTAGCCAGCATTCCAAATTTATATATTTAAAAAGGCCCCATTAAGAAAATGAACAGATAAAACACTAGCTATAAGAAAATATTTTATGCAGTATGTGCTTCCCAATGGTTATAGTCGCACAGTTCAAAATAGGAAAATCCTGGAAACAACCTGTATACCTTCCAGCAAAAAATTGAAGTAAGAAAATGTCATATCTATATATAGTGACATGCTACTAAGTTACACAGAAGTATAAATTTGAGAAATATGTGGGAAAATGGTTGCACCTGGAATGTATAGTATTGAGTGAAATAAATCAGGTGCAAAACTTGAATAGCTTATGGCATCTTATCTGAGTGAGGCAGAGTACAAAGTAAGAGAAACATAAAGGAAGGACAGAACAAGACAGAGGATTGGATCTCTTGCAAGTGGGAAGAGGTCACGAGGACGACGGGCAAAAGGTGAAGGATGAGGGATGGAGAAAGGGGTAGAATGAAGATCTACCATGTACAGGTTCCCTATGACCTTAATAAATGTGGACATAATATACCATGAACATGAACTAAGATTAATGATATCAACCAGAATGAAAAGGAGAGAAGAACTAGAGAAGGGAAGAAAGGGGATTAAAAAAAAGAAGCAATATTTATGCATGTACGAACTCTGCAAAATGTTTGGAAAATGCTTGTATTGCAAATGTGCACTAATAAGCATTTTTACATACCCAAAAGATACACATATATGTGTGTGTCTATATATATGACAATCATAAGTGGAATATATGAAGAAATATAAGATGATTCAAAAAGGAAATTATTAAAATATTTGAATAAAAATCTCACTAAAGAAAACTTAAAGGTAGGCAATGATCTAAGGAAAAGATACTCAAAATTATTAACCAGGGAATTGCAAATTTCATCTCAAAGATACTATTTCGCCTCTACAATAGTGGTTAGCGGTTGAAAAGCTAACAATACCCAGTGTAGGTGAAAACACAGAGCACCTGGAGTCTATGGATTTGTTGAGAGTGTAAACTATTATATGTACTTTATAACATTATCTATCAGTTTCTCATTCATCTTTGGTAGCTTTCTGTTGTTTTTCAATTAATTCTGAGTTATCTTTTTTTACTTTGTTTTTATTTTATTCAGTGTATAGCTCTTCAAGGAGATTGATAGGTTTTTCTCAAATAATGAGTATTGTTTTCTTTGAGGAAGATGTTATTTGGCTAAATCAAGACATTATTTTTGTTCTGCTTAAAGAAGTCTGTTTCTACAAGACATTTAAGAAGACAGTTATTAGAAGAAAAGCCATGAGTGATGTTGATTTTGAGAAATCATTTAGTCAGCACTTTTAGAGCTTATCATATGTTTTTACAGTTCTCTTTAGTGTGATATTCCTTCTACCTGAGTGGTGGCTTTCTTTCAATTTTTATATGTCTATACATCTTATTTCAACTTTGTTTCCCAAAGGCTTTTTGTGTGTGTGTGCTGGGGATCGAATTTGTCTTCTGTTTTAGTACTTTAAAGAAATATAAGATGATTCAAAAAGGAAATTATTAAAATATTTGAATAAAAATTTCACTAAAGAAAACTTACAAGTAGGCAATGATCATAGGAAAAGATGTTCAAAATTATTAACCAAAGACTTCCATCTTCTTGTTTGTATCATTTCTATCAAAAACTTTGTTCCTTTTCTTTTCAGTGGTTCCTTTTATGTAATAAGTTTACTTTTCCTGCGGCTGCTAAGATTTTCTTTTTAGCTCTGGTTTTAGTGATTTGATTATGATGAACCTTTGTACTGTTTTTTTCCTGTTTCTTTGCTTAAAGTTAATCGACATTCTTGGATCTGTGGGATTAAAGTTTTTGTATGCCTAGGTTTTGGAGAACTAACAAGGTGACCTGAGAATTTGGAATATTTAGGCATATGTGATTTCTCAGAGTTGCCAAGGTAACAGGTAAGAGTGCTCACTAATGTATTTGTATTTATTTGAGTTAGCAGGAAAGTGAGTGGATATAGTTCCGCCACAGCTTGGCTCTTCTCCAAAGCTGTCAGTGGCTAAGGAGATTATGGTTCAGCTGAACAGTTGACCAGTTGGAGGTTTCCCATCTGCAGTCATCTTGGTTAGTGATCCCTGGGGTTAAGCTCCCAGATAGGGTGAAGAACTCATGGATTCCAAGGGATAACTGCCTGTTGAGTTGTTCTGGGTGTGCGGGAGGATGGCAGGACCTGAGTACTGCCTTGACCTCATCATGCCTTCACTCTGCCCTGGCCACCTAAAGCCACAGAACTTCCTAGCTTGGATTTCACCTTCTCATTCATAAACCCTATTTAAACATTAGCCCAGAGGGTCACCAGTAGCACTGAGTCAAGTTTTCCAAGATGTATGTGTCTGTTAGAGAGAGGGACTGCCTTTTATGATAGCAATCTAAAAACACCTGGGACCTTCTCTACCTGTTTTGTCGTCTTTCCTAGTTGAGGAATTATTCATGACTCTTTCTCATATTTATATCATGAAATTCCTTTTTTCCTTCTCTACTTGGAATTTAACTCTCCAAATGGTTTCTGTCCTCGGGGTAGGACTTAGAAATATCACCGTGCATCTTGTCTTCTGGCTTAGTTATAATTGCAGTAGTTGGCTGATTCAAATGCTCCCCCGGTCCTAATTGATAGCTCATTTGTGGATTCAGGCCAAATTCCTGATCAAGGAGTTCTGTGATGAGTAGGCTTTGATCAGCAAAGACTTGGCACACGAGAGACAGAGTGGAAAATCTTCCTTTTAGTAGAGAAGGTGAGGACATCCTGGAGTTCACTCTGTCACTCTCTTTAGTACAAGAATATTGAATATTTGAAATTTCAGACGTTAGGGTTGAATTATGAAGTCTTAAAATATTTTTTAATACCATCCAGGAACACAGAGCACTTAGGGTAAGAATTACTGAAAATGTAAATCTCTGTTGTTCTCTTTCCCACTGATGGAGTTGATGGGTGGACACATGGTCACATTCCAATTTAGTACAATTTCCTCTGCAATAAATCACTATAAGAAGGGTATTTCCAGTGTTTTGCTGCCAGCAAGTGAATGTCTCCCACTTAATATAGGGAAATGTAAACAGAGCAGGCGTTAGTGTTTCTCCAGGGTTTAAAATCATTAATAAAGATGTCTTTACTTTTGAAGGGAAGGGTGAAAAGCAGTCACATTTTTATTATTCTCCTGAATAAGTGAATTTACCCTACACATAAATTAGCAAATACATTTTTCTCCCTGCAGCACATGTTGACATTTTCCAGCAGATGGCTTAGCAGAAGGCAAACTCAAAAGGTGATTAGTGGCAAAGGACAGGCGTGTCTGGTCACTGTCTCTTGCCATCCGGACACACTGGCCAGCTCTCCCCCTTCCCAGCCAGTGTGCCTGTTGGGAAGGGAAGGCTTTTTAGCTGTAGACACTTGTGTGAAGAAAGAAAGGGGAATAGGGAAGAATTTAAATCAGCCAGACACCTTAGGATTTTTTGTCTTGTTTTATATTGAACAAAGCATTTTTATGTGTGTGTGTTTTCCATTAGGAATAATTTTCTAGTCATAGTTCATCTACAGATGAACTTTTCTTAAACCAATATTTAGAGGACAAGGCTGTTTGACTTACAATTACTCAAATTTTGGTTTTGAGAAATCGGCATGATTTGGAGACAACAGGTGGGTGGGTGGGGTGAGCTTTAAAAAAATAGTGGGTTTAGATCGAAGTGGATTTTTTTCTCATCCTTATACCGGGTGAACCCCTGGACAGGGTGAGTTGCGCAGGGCTCAGTACATGGATTACCTCCATCAACCCCATCATCTACCTGCTCACTCTCAAATAGTGATTCATTAGCACTGTTCAGTGTCAAAACCAATTTTGAAAGAAGAAGTTAGTCATGGACTATAGTGTCTGTAAGGGTTTTACTTGTCACCAGCCAACAGAATCAATGTTCACATGGGCCTTTCTTGGTGCTGCTTGAGTTTCTATTTGGAATACAGTGCAGTCATGGAAAGACACGCAGGGTATACTCGCTGCACTTGCAGTGTTCAGTAAGAAGGGAATTACAGTTCTCCATTCAGCAGAAGTGAGTTAATGTCCTCATTTAAACAGCAAATTTGTAGTGTCCACCCCTCAGAAGGTCAGCCAAGGTGGTGATTGCACATGCTTTGGTGCCACACCCTAAATCCGCTCTTGAGGTTGTAGAAAGACAGCGCAATTGTTTTTCTCAATGCATTGTTTTTCAAAGTACCTGTTCCCCTACTTACTGCTAGATTCTGGATGACTTTTTAGGTCAGAACATACAGGTTTAGTCAGAAGGTCAGAGGACCTTGGGGCTGTCTTTTCTCAGTCTTCTGTTGAAAGAAATGTAAGTCTTTTGCTGTCCCAGGTGGCTGAGAGTACACCAGCACATTGTTGCACTGTTTGAGATATAGTGTCTCTGCCGCTCGTAGGTGCCAGCAGCAAGGCCCACTCTGTGCTTGGGTTGGTGCCCTGCCTGAGACCCCACTGATGCTCCCAGCCTTCTTCCGCGGAGGGGACCAGACTCTGCACTACTGTCCCTGTGTCCTGAGGGCTGACATCGCGTTGAACCTGAGTGAATGAATCATTGTGTTTCCTTCCAGTTTTCCTGGGAGTGATGTTTGCTGGATAGAGAGCTGGTACTTCTCTTGTATCTCTCACAGCAGTGGGCATCTCTGCTCTACTCCGAATGTCATGGTGGCAATGTTGGGGGAACATCTAACTTTACTTAGCCATCTCCATAAGTTGTTATTTTCAGCCTTGTTAGCTGCAGAATGGAAATCCAGATAATTTTTCACTTTGGCCCAACTTCTCTAGGGTTGCCAGATGCTTGGTTTGGTTAAGGCATCCCAGCCTGAGGAAGTGAGATGACAATATTAGGTCCACACCAGCCCTGTGACAGTGAGGTCCTGGAGCAGAATGGTCCTTCAGGGTGCAGAGCTGTCTTCTGGAAAGTCAGAGTATGCCTGAGGTGTGAGGGGTTTTGTGATTTTAGCGATGATTGTCTGGTGAGTGATGTATTATATGGGTCTCTGCTGTGTTGTGCTTGTACACTCCATCTTCCTGACATATTGTTATTTCCCTCCACTCTTCGTAGTTTGGGGAGACTGTTCATCTTGGGGGTCATCTGAATAAAACGTTGTGCCTCACAAGGTCCTAGACTGCCTCGCTTCTATCCTCCCTCTTTCTCCATGGTGGCTATGGGAGCCATCCCAATCTGTTTTGAGTGAGGGCTATAAAAATGCACATTGAACCTTACATTTAGGTCCAAATAGAATTTTTCTTTCTGGAGAGGACTGAAGCTGGGAGTCAGAATGAAACTTTGGTATTGTGGGGAGTTGTCATTATTTGTTGCACTGATGGAACACGTTGGGCTTCGCGCTGCTCTTGTTTACTTAATTGGCACCTCCTAATACCTCGGTGAACTCAGCAGGGCCCAGTTGCTCTTCTTTTTCATAGATATTAAAGTGAGGCTCATGACGGAGGTGACTCAGGCAAAAACAAATAGTGAGGAATTGGCAGAGTGGAATGAAGCCCTAATTCTTTTAGATTTGAGTCTGGAACATATTCCAGAACACCATATTGGTCACTTAAAGGGATTGCCTTTGAATGCCAATTTAACTCTCATGGCTTTGGAATCTTTGGGATTCCTTGTCAAGAAGTTTCTCAGCCCTTGACAAGTTAGGTAAAGCCCCTGCCCCTGCTCCTTCCCCCCTTCCCGTCTGCGTTCCTGACCCCCCACCCCCCACCATCTCTTCCCTACAGTCTTCTCCGGCCATGCGGAGAGCACTCCACTCCCCCTTTGCCCTGTGTGCATGCTCTCCTCTAGCCATCCTCGGTGAGTCACATGGCCCATTTTCTAGGCCCCAGCATGGGGTCCCCTTTGTGTGGCACCCTTGGCTTATCCCAGTCTCAGTTTAAAGACTGTCGCAGCCACTTGCACAGTGCCCTGTCCTCTGCATAGTTGTGGCATGTGTCTGTGTCTCTGAGGCTGAGGGCAGAGATAGCTGCTCTCTTTAGAGGGCCCAGGACATATCCTGCCCTTCAGGAAGTGCCAGGAGAAGACCAGGCTGAGATGTTGGCCCTGAGTGCCCTGGGTGTTGTGACTTGACTGTGGATTTTATTCAAAACAGGGTGCTGGGAAATACTCTGTGCTGAGGTCCCAATCTTGGTGTGCTTCTCAGGGTGGCATTTCCTTTGTCCCTTCACGCACTTCCTCCTTCCCCTCCTTCCTGCTCCTCTATTGCTGCCTCTCCTTCATCTGACCCTCCTGGAGAAGACAGTCCTTGCTGCAGGGGGTGCACCTTCCTATGCCTAGGAGGCTGGGCTGGCTTCCTGGCGCACTCGCTTGTCCCCTGGGCTCACTGTGCTCAGAAAGCGAGGGCCGCAGAGCCCTCACCTCCCTCATGTGCCTGCCCCTTAGGATGCATCTGTTGTTCAGGACTTGCTCTAGGCAAACAACGGACACTCTGTGTGGGGTGCAATCTCTATTTAATGCTTGTTGCCTCCATTAAAATTCAGAGATGTCTTCCTGGCCAATTATCCAGTGGGCACAAAACAGAACTTGTTTGGAATAATGAAGCTAATAACAGAAGGCGGCAGCGATGATCCGTGCAGCATCTGAAACGGTTATCCCCCAGCCTCCTTTCCCCTCTTCCTGCAGCCAGCCTGCCGGGAACAGCTTTGAGAGGCCCTGTTGTCAGGATGAATCTACACGCCCATCAATTCCCGAGGGCTGGTTCTCCTAACATCTTGATCGGTTCTTAAAATTAATTATCACCAGGAACAAGTCAAATGATACCTGGAAAAGATCTTCTTAAACACTCACAAGCGCACTGGTGGGGTTGGCAGATAAGGGAAAATATATCAGCTGGAAGATGTAATAAAGCAGCAGAGTGCCTTGATTAAGAGCCTGTGAACGCTGAGTATCCAGAGTGTGATATCAGGGACTACAGTGCCGGGCCTGAAAAAGCAGCAAAGTCTGCATGGTACGAGGGTGTGGGCTTCGGTAGCCCGGCAGGTAGGAGTCCAGTTTTCAGGGAACCAGGAGCAGCTGGGGCCCAGGCCTGCAGTGTGGTGGCACGAGGGCAGCTCGTGGGTCTCCGTTTCCTGGGACCTCTTTGTTGTTGTTCCTCTTCCCAGCCCCGTCCTCAGCCCCGAGCTGAAGTATATGGCATACTTGGTAAAGGCTGAACTGAGTTTCCACTCAACTGCAAGTTCCCTGAGGGCCGCTTAGCACTTGGTACGGAGCTGTGTTCTTAAGAGATGTCCAGTGAGTGAATGGAGTGTGTATATCTTTTTACCCTAAGAGAGAAGTGTGAGAAAACAAAATGAAACGAACTGAACCAGCCTAATGATTATGACCACAGCAGCTAGTGTTCGGTGAGTCCAGCTGCTTTCTGCCTCGTTGCCCTGGAGTCTTCCTCTTGTGCCGAATTCGGTGACATCACGGGGTGTGAAAGTGCTGCGAGGGTTAGTTTCCTGACAGCCTATGACTCAGGCGTGACCATCCCATTTCACAGACTGAGAACAGAGCCTTACATGGCCAGCAAGTGGCAAACTAGGGTGGTGAGCTTGGGCGATCCGACCCTTGATCCTCTGTCCTGATGTGACATGCAGACGGTCTGTCAGCCTGGCGCTGTGGACTCCTCCAACCGCAGCACACCCTGGCTGTGGGTCTGGCCTTCCCAAGCTATGGCTTCTGTTTATCCCTCCTGTGTAGGATTACAGAGACACAGCATGGTTTGTAGTATCATTTTAGTGTTACTTTTTCAGCTCTTAATGAACAAAGTGAAAGTCCTCATTGGGGATAGAGAGGTGGGGCACGTCTGGCGTTTCCGGGAAGGAATGAGGGCTGGGCTGAAGATGGAGTGGGACTCTGCTGGTGTCCTGGATTCTCTTGGACTGGGCAGTTCCTCCTCAGGAGCCCAGAGGGCTGAGGGCTGTGACATGAGGCCTGTGCTTGGGAGGCGGGAGGGGTGACTTGGAGCCTACATGGTACATGAGCATCCTCCCACCAGTGAGCAGGGTAGAGTTGTCTTCCTGGTTTTAGCTGAGGAAGCCGAGGCTCAGGAAGGATGAGAAGGTTGGTTAAAGCCCCACACCTGGTCAGAGGCTGAGCTGAGATGTTCCCGTGTGTCTTGGCAGTGCCTATGGTCCCTTTGACTTATTTTTTTTAGCTCTCCATGGGACTCAGTTCTTGATGGAGGTTGATGTCTTTTCCATTACATAAAATATCACTGAAAATATTCAAAGTAGAAATGACCTAAAAAAGTTACCCAGGGTACAAGTGGGGTCCATATGGCATAAATGACTCATGTCTATGTTGGCCACATCTAGGAGTTGAAGGCCCTTCCTTGTTCCCCTGATTTTTACTGAAGAACTAGTGATGATCAAAGGTAAGATTGTTAGGCTAGGGATTTAGCTCAGTGGTTTTGGCACCTGCCTTGCAAGTGCAAGAACCCAGGTTTAATTCCTAGTAACCACATACAACAGTGCAGGATGTGGAGATTCCGGCCCACCAGCAATCAGTACCACATACCACAGTGCTAGGTGTGGTGGCTCATGCCTGTAATCTCAGCACTTGAGAGGCAGAGGCAGGAGGATTGCTGTGAGTTTGAGGCTGAGCTCAAGGCCAGCCTGAACTAGAAATATTGAGACCCTGTCTGAAAACAATAAAAATTAAAGAAAAAGAAAAAGGTAAGATTGTTACTGTTCAGAGGGGGGAGAAAAGAGGTGATGGGTTTCGAGGTCAGAGGACTTAGGGTACATTGTATTCCAGATATGGAGCTTACAAAGTGGCAACAGCTTAGGGATGTGGCCCTCTTCTCTCTTCTTTAGCAGCAGTGGGCCGCAGGTCATGGTGGAGCCCTCGTGACAGAAAGCTCCCAGAACCTTCCTGGTGTCTGTCTTTCTTCCCAACCCACATGCAGCTCTCATTCACAGTGGAGTTGGGTTAGACTTGTAGCTTCTATGTGTCACTGTCTGTGGAGAGTGCTGGGGATGCAGCCCTGAGTTTCACAGTTAGGGCCTTTGCCCTCATGGGCTGAGTAGAGCACACTGATAAACAGTAAGCCAAGAAACAAATAAATCATCCATTTCCAGATAGTGGTAGGTGCTATGAAAGACATAAATCATAGCACAGTGAAATCACCTGCCAGCGAGATGAAATAACATCTGTGGAGACTTGTGGGTGATTCTGAGGTTGGCCTGTGGCAGCAGTTCCATGGGGACCTGTGTGGCTGAAAGCAACATGTCAGGAGAGAGGCACAGACTCTGGGTGGCCTTGCAGCAGGACGGGGACGTCATTGTAAGCCCAAGGGGACCACTGTGCTGGCAGTGATGTGAGCTGAGGGAAGCTGGGAGGTGACAGTGACGTGGGCCTTCACACAGAGCGTAGAGACTTTAGATGAGGTTTTGTGACTAGGAGAAATGAGGCCCTCTGTATTAACCTGGGGGATGGGAGTTAACTGTGGGGTTCAGCCTGAATCACTGGTGTTTGCTGTTGTGGCTGTTCTGGCCTCAAGAAAGCGGTATTTAATGCTTTCGTCATACTTTCTACCAGAGCTGTAGGAAGAGTGTGGGATCTCCAGGGTGCAGACTATTCTGGGTGTCTGTCTAACGCTGCTGTTATTTCCCTCATCTGGTCAGGACTACCCACTAGTAGCTGCAAGAGGCTTACTTCCTGTGTCCAGAGAAGGTACAATTTTTATATAACACTCTGCCCTGTGGGTTAAAACTCGCCGTGTTTCCTTTTCTGTGTCTCCTGTCTCTTCCCAGGTTTGTCCCCAATTGTGAAATGTAGCTTTATGTAAAAATATCTCAGTGTTGTCACCTTTTCCTAGAGGAAAAAAGATCAATTGCTCTAAAATTGTTCATCCTCTTCAGACAGCAGCTGGTTCAAAGTGACAGCAATGGAGTTGAAATAAAGATCTTATATGTGTTTTTCCACACCATAAAATTATATCCTGTGCCAGTCTATACTGCCCTGGGATAATGAAGCCATTAGTCTTCCCAGGGTTTATCTCAACCACTCTTTTGTGGTATTCCAGAATACTGTTAGTAGATCATGGTGGCAAGCGGCAGGAGCTCAATTCAGGACCCAGCTCTGCAATTTGGTAGGATTTTGGTGTCAGGAAAATTTCTTTCTTCTGTAAGCATTAGTGTCCTCCAAATAAAATTGATATACCAGCAGAAGCTAATGAGAGTGAACCTGTACACATGGAGTATTGACGTGCTTCATTTATTCCTCTTACAAATCTTGCACGACAAGTGCTATTATTCTCCCCACTTTACAGATGTGAACCTCAGCACAGTGGCCCAGGGCCACTCCCCAGGAAAGTGGCAGAACTGAGATCTGAAGATAGATTTGTGTTCTCAGTGTCTGACCAAACTTATTTATAGAAACCTCTTTCTGAGGTCACTGTGAAACTTAAATAGAAAAATACATTCCCTGCATATAGCCAGTGCCCTTCTCATCCGGCTTGTGTGGGTGTCTGGAACCTTCTGAGTGGAAAGGTAGACATTTGAACCACTGGGGGCTTTCAAAGCCGCTGGCACCAGTGGCTGAGTCACTCAGCCGTTTGGTGTTGCCAAAGTAAAGCTATGTAGCATTTGCAGTGGTGTCCTGCATCTGCCTCAGGCCCCTCCCTACCTGTTGCCTTCAGTGTCAAAGGCGCATGTCCACTCCTTATTGGTTTCTTAATTGGTGACACACACCCTAGGCCCAGCATGAGCGTTTTCCTTTGGGTGTTTTTGGCATCCATGGGTTTGGTATGCCGTTGAGCACCAGGTCAGGACACTGCTTCCTGTGTCACTAGGTGTGACTGTCATGGAGTGAGGCTGCCTTTGTCAGCCCGTCCCTAGGCTGCAGGCATCTGTCTATGGTGTGTCTTCTCTGGAGAAGTTTGTCTGCTCAAGTGGGAAGCGTGTGTCTCCTCGTTTCACCTTCTCGGCACTGGACACTTCCTGTCAGTCAGATTGTGACTGGATAAGATGCTGAGCAGCAGCAGCTTCCCTGGGGCATGGACTGAGGGGCAGCAGGTCCCGGCTTGGCTGTGTGTCTTCTGTTATCTCTCTTGTCAGGTGGCCAGGACTTTGCTATTGCAGAAAGCCTGAGGGTGATTGAGCTTCCTTGCTTTGGGGTCTCAGATTCCCGTGATTCTCATCGTGACGTTTGGCCTTTGCTTCCTTTTCTGACTGCAAGTGAAGGAAAATCTTCTTACATTAAGAATTTCAATAGTTGGCTTGATTGTGGAGGCATCATGAGCATTGAATTTTTCTTGCTGTCTCCTGCGTGGATTTTGTTAACGTGCTTGTGACTCTTGGTTCATCTCAAGCTGGACCCGTAGAGTGATCTGAGAAGGTGACACCCGAAGAGTCTGCCTTGGCCAGAGAGAATGAAGGCCGCTGCCTGGCCTCTGCACCGAAGAGGGGTGAGGCCAGAGAGCAGGTGTTCCCAGTTGACACTGGGCCCCGGACATCCCCCAGAGGGACCCTTGGGAGAAAGCGCTGCCCTCTTTGTCCTCCATCTCCCGCCTCTGGCCTTCATCTTGGGAACTGCACCTTGGACTCTTTGCTGCCAGTGACTGAATAAATCACACTTTAGCTGATTTATGGGGCTAAGAGAAGCTCGTTATGCAACTTGTGTATAATTATGTGAATTGATGAGCGGATTTCCCTGTTTTTTCCCTTGGATGCTTACAGAAGCATTTCAAGTGGATTTCCCTTTCTTGACCTAAACGGTAATGAATTTAGACATGAGCCTTTTCCAGTCGGGCAGAACTTCTGATGGCCTCGTTCTTCCTCTTGTAGCAGACTTGTCTTCCAGGTGGATTCTGAGGGAGTTTTCTAGCACCACAGTTGACCGAAGCTTCCCAGTATCTTCCATATAATTGTGTTTCTTTATTTCCATAACAGTTAAATATTAACTGTATCATGTGAAAGAAGCTGAGCCTGCTGGCTTGTCTTAGAAAATGTTTGCTGCTTTGGCATCCAGACTCAAGTGAGCACTTACGGGTTCTAGGAGATAAAAATCACAGGCTCCTAGAAGTATAATTTTGTGAGAAGTGCTGTTGGTGGGTAGCTCTTCATATATTAGCAGGCCAGGTCTCCAGTGCCTAATAAGACATTGATACAGGAGTAGTGCAGTTGACAATCCCACAGGTCCAGTGTGGCTTGGTGATCTTTTTGGTTTGGACTCTATAGTACATTTAAAAATATATCTTCCATCTATTGTTTGCATTAGAAATTGGAAAATGCAAAAATTCGTATTGGTGGATTTCCTTGTCTTTAGAGATGGTCCTCAGACTTGAGCCTATTGGCCCACAGACCCTACAGAGGCAAAAGGTAGTTGCTGGGAGTGGCTGTGTCTCCGCCGCACACCCTTTGTGTTTGCACCTGGTCTTTTTTCTTTTTAACAGTCAGTCTGGCCTCTGGTGGCTCCTGAATTTGGTGCTCCTGGACCAGAGTTCTGGGGAGAGGTGAGTTAGCCCCATACCTTACCAGCCCTGTCAGACCCTTTCTGGCTCAGGCAAAGATCTGTCCACTGGGGTAAAGCGGATCTCCCAGCAGGCCTGCTTCCTTCCACCTGTGTCTTTAGGATGCCCCCACCTAACACCAGACAGATTGGTTTTTGAAACATACGGCTTCTCTGCCCAGAACCTTGCCCAGGCTCCCCATTCCTCCTTGAGGCAAAGCCAGAGCTCTCACACAGGGTTGTCACGATTGGGCCTTTGGTTACTTCTCCAAGCCAGTCTCCTCCTCAGTCTCTTCCAGCCATGCCTGTCCCCTCTGTTCCATGAACATGCCAGACCTTACAGACATGACCCTGTGCAGCAGGGTACGGGGCCGTGTGTGTGTTAAATAGAGTAAAGAAGTGGAGAGGAAGCTGGGGATGAGTGCAGTGGCTCCAGTCCGGACGTCATTGAGCCTTGTGACCTTAGGTTCACCTTGCGCTTTGTCCTTAACATCCACAAGCTGAGCCTGTTGCCTGGACAACCTGTGAGGCCCTCCACAGCTCTGTGACACTGCTCATCAGTCTTTGTAACAAGGTGCAGTGAGGAGCAGGCTACCAGGAGACATATGAGTGTCTCTCACCTGTGCACTGTGCAGTTCACGGCCGCTCTCTGACTCTGAATCAGTGGTACTGAAAGTGTACTTCTGCTGATTTCTCAGATTTCTAGTACAAATTCCTTTCTGGGTTCAGATGCTGCCCCTCCTCCCATTCAGTGAACCTCAATGTGATTCCAACTACATTGGCTGCACTTGTATCTTCTGGCACTAGGCTCTGGGTGCCAGCAGGGACACTGTGGTGTCCTGCGTGGTGTGGATTCCACCTCCATTTGAGGTTAGTAATAGAGAATTGGTTATAATCAAATGGGAAATGATACAGGCCAACCAGCATCTCAGCCAAGCAGCGTGAAACACACCTCATTCCTGCTCCAGATGGTTGTCAATAAAAAGTGACATTTAAACTGCTGACTGAATTCAAGTCTGTGAAATGCTTTCTTCCATAAATTCATTTTGCAAGTCTGTTTTGTTCTTATGCCTATAAGTATATTAATCTCACATGAACTAGCATATCTACAATGGTTGTACGTTTTCCTAAAAGCTTTTTCAAGAGAGACCTAACAGCTTCTACTGAAACAAATGAAAACCCTCTGACTCAGGGGAACTGAAATAAATGGGCCTATTTTCTGCAGGACACGACAGCTTTGCACTTGTAACCTGTCTTCCCCGGCTTTTCAGCACCGGCCTCAAGGTGAAATCTTCATGAACAGATGGGTTTTCTCCTGACTCTTTGGAGGAAGATAGAAATGCCTCGGAGATAACACTAATAAATGTGCCATTTCAGAGTGCCCCTCTCTTCCCCAGGGTGCTCAAATCGTGAGATTTCAGATGGAATAGGTTTTCTTGAGTGAAGACACCTTTAACTTTCTCGTATGAGATTGAGGTTCAGGGACTCATGGGGAGGCGGGGGAGAGACCTGTGGGGAGTATGTGTGTGTGCTCACACGTGAGCAGACTTCTCTTAGTGCTGTGGTTGCTGTGTGACGTTTGGAAGGTTATGTGACCTCTCTGAAACTGCGTTTATGTTCCTCAAGATGAAAATGTTAATAGCATCTGCTGGATAGGGTTATCTGAAGACTGAGTAATGTGGTGGATATGGAGCTGGCTCATAGCTCACACATAAATGGCAGCTTGTCTTAGCTGTCTTTCCCCACCTCCCTGAACCTTACTGAGCTCGTCTCTGCTAGAATGGTGGGAAGACACGTGGAAGTTCTTTGCCTGCAGCTGAAGTGTCTCTGTGCATAGGACCAGGTGACCTTCTCTCCTGACGCCAAGTGTGCACTTGTCCCACCTACCGGAACCTGCAGGCGGGCCCCCTGATGCTCATCCACAGGTGTCATTTGGTTGGCTCAAGGACGCTGTGTATCTTCTGGGGTGAGATTGTCTCTTGCTTTGCCCTGACTCTGGCTCCAGCAAAGGCAGGGCTAGGCTGGGGCAGGGCTTCCAGTGAGTGCTGTGCTGGCAGGCTTGAAAACGCTGTGCAGGGCCCTCCCTTTATGTGCTGGGCTGTCTGTGCCTATATGCTCTGTTCTTCAGACCACTTGTGCATGGATGTTTGCCCTCACAGTGCCCAGCTCCCTGGCATAAGAGCTCTCAGTGTTCCAAGTATCCTGGGTACTGTGGGCCCCGTGGAGACACTTCTGCAGGCTACCGTGGTGATCAGCCTGTGACCACTCTCCATAGAACCCCAAACACTAGTGATGCCAAAGCTTCTTCCCCTTGATTCCTCAAAGCAGGAGCAGTGTGTTGTCAGACATAGCGTATCTTGTGGGTATGTTATTCTGCATGGGTCAGGAAGGAGCAGAAAGCCCTCAGGCAGGAGTGGACAGGGGCTCTGTGCAGCTTCCTGGCTGCCATTTTCTACTCTTCCCGTGCAGTTCTGGTCTGAATCCTAGAACTTAGCCTTTGCCTAAGCCCTTGTCCTGGGACACCTTGGGATCTGCATCAGCTGTGTAGAGACAGGCAGTTACAGTAGGCCTGTGTGAAGCTGTACATGGGATAGCACTGTCCTCTGGGGCATGATGGTCGCTCGAGCTGGTCAGATACTGCTGGGTTGCCGTCTTATGCTATGGGCCTGCTGCATCAGAAGGCAGGGAGCCAGTGGCCTGTCTGGGAAGCCAGGCTGTGCTGAAGAGTCGGCTTAGTTGCAGGTAATGGATGAGAACTGCTTCAGGGCCAGGAAACCCTGAGAGACTGAAAAGCGGCTCTGTTGATTTTTAGGAAACACTGACCTTAGAGATGGTGAGTCCAGAGAAAGTGTCAAATTCTCCCAAAGTTTACAAGCCTGCTTGGTTTGTTTATTCTCTCTTAAAAAATGATATAAAGTAAAAATCTGAACTCCATCTTTGTATTCTATATAAGTTGGAAAGGTTGCCTGTTAATCAGTGTACAGCCCTTTCTTCTGTTGTTTGTGTGACCTTCACTTTACAGTGTAGAAGGTCTGGTTGGTCAACCAGGTGAGGCCTGATTGTGGGATTCACCTACTCATGTGGTTGGAAACGGTGGCACTAAGGTGGCATTTGCAGAATTCCACAGGGAGTAACTGTCTTCTGTGACAGAGTCAAGGTCGCAGGTCTTTTTTTGATCCTTCCAGAGAATCAAATGATGGGTTTTATGAATACATACTTAATTCTAGGCTTATTAAAATGTATACAAGATAACATCTACAGCTCTTTGTGTGTCAGTCAAACCTTGCTAAAGTGGTTAAAAACACTGAGGAGGCAAAGTAGCCCAGCAGCGAGCCGCGGGGCCCCTGGTGTCCCTGGAAGGTGTGTTGCACTTTCAGAAGCTTGCAGCATGCTATGCCTGGTCCTCAGAATCGGTTACCATCCACGGCTGCATTTTACAGTCCTCCCTGGACGATCCCACTTGCGACACGTTTCAAACCTTTTCTGGCACTTCTTTTACCACTCATTATGGGCCAGTGCGACTCAGAAAAATACAATATTCTGGAAGAATAAAGGCTGGTGCAAATGCAAATGTCCAGTGACTATCTGTCTGGCAATAGGCCTTGTCTCTGCCTTGCATGTTGCGCATCTGAGGATGTTGTGAGGGTGTTGGTGACGTGCAGCTAGTTCTCTGCCATCTGACTCATTTGGCTAAAAGTTTTGGCCCTTTCACTTTTCTGTAGCTGCTGCCCCTGTGAGGTTTTTGGGAAGTCCAAAGGACTTAGTGCACAGTACAGCTTCTGGGTTGGTTTCTCTCCTCCATCTGCGGACTGCAGCTTATCACAGAGTGGTGCACTTGGAATCCTTCGTGAAGTAATTTTCATACTGCTTGTTCATTTTCAGAAATAAACAAGTGCCACAGTATTAGATTTTATCGATCAGTTAACTAGGAAGAAATTATGGAAATATTATCCATAAAATTGCCATAAAACCCTGTTACTCTGCCAGATTTTCAAATTAGATAATCAATTAGATTTGTTGAGTATTTGTTTAGCTGTGGTCTCTGGGTGACTCCTGCTTTATTTACTTTCATAACTACCCCACAGATTTGTTCCCGTCTTCTTGAGAGAGGAATGAGTTCTGCATATCCTATCAGTAACGGCCTGAAGGGACTGGGGTGGGGAGATAAATTAAGCAAATATCTCAGATTTGTTACTGTATTTTTGTGAGCTGTATAAGTTAATGATCCAAGGCCAGATGCATTGCTTAGTGCCAGATACAATCACATTAAATTCTGCTTCTCCTGGGGGAACAGGCCATGGATTACAGTTGAGGTTTCTCTGGCCCCTCTCCTGGGCTGATAGGATCCTGCCTCGGCTGCTTTATCTTGGACCAGTCTCTAGCGACCAATTATTTTAAAGGTGCGAGTTATTGTCACAGTGCCACCTTGTTGCAGCCCATCAGCTAATGAGGCTGCCTCACTAAGGTTGCGCATGCCAAGCTGTGGCAGCCACGCAAACCACAGTCCCCGAAAGGAAGGGCAGCAGCCATCATACAGTGTGAGCTGGGGCTCAGTGTGGGTCCTGGGCAGGCTCTCTGGGTGAACAAGAGGTATTCTGCCATGGCCTTTCCAGTAGTTCGTTTTTCTTCTTTTAGATTCTGATGATTCTCTTGACTTTGGGAATTCTCATCAAATAGACACTTGATACATACTTAGTGAGCATCTAGAGTACAGTACCAGCCTCCCCAGGCAGGAGGGCAGGTAAATCAAAGAAGCCTTCCTGGGGCAGGTGATGGGTGAGCTGGGCCTTGTAGCATGTGTGAGAGGATGAGGTGAGAGGATTCACCTTGATGAACTTCACTGGGCCTGTCATAGCCCTGAGTGGTAGCTGTTCAGGTTGTTCTCACTTTATGGAGGAGAAACAGTATTAAAGATGGTAAGTAACTTAGCCAAGGTTGGATACTAGAACTGATCCTACGAAGTCTCTGTCCAGAGCCTGTCTACTCAATGGATAAAGACTAGAAGCAGAGAGATGGGGAGAATACACAACTTGA
>PVIR01024138.1:0-26258 GCA_004026965.1 Petromus typicus | reverse complement strand
TTACTTTGCCAGTACCACGCAGTTTTTATCACAGTGGCTTTATAGTATAGTTTCAGGTTCGGAGTTGTGATACCCCCCACCATGTCCCTGTTGCTTAGAATTGCTTTGGCTATTCTAGGTCTTTTGTGGTTCCACATGAAAGTTTGAATTTTTTTCTCTAGATCTGTGAAATATGCTGTTGGGATTTGAATCGGGATTGCGTTGAATGTGTAGAGTAGTTTTGGGAGTATAGCCATTTTGACAATATTGGTTCTTCCTGCCCAGGAGCAAGGTATGTCTTTCCATTTAAAATCAACATTTTTAACCAGCAAGAGAGCAACAGTTATATACTCTCCAAGTATTGCTAAAAATATATGCTTCTCTATGAGCATTATTTCAAATAGCATCAGTTCAAAGGTAATAATTACTAAAAAAAAAGCCCAGCCTTCAAAATTAAAGGAAACAAATTTAACCTTTAAGCTATTCATTTTTTAAATTATTATATTATGAGCTGGAGAGCATACCTTTGCCCAGGCAGTAGTTTCCTGAGTAATTACAAAAGCCTCCTACCTGAGATTTTCATAACATCCTGTTGGTAACTCTACTCCTCTGTGATTCGCTGGTCACACACACAAGTGATCCTTTCAGAACCCAAATAAGCTGGTGTAAATTCTGGGCTTAGTTCTATGTCTGTCTCCTGAATGCCTTCCAGAGAGGGTTGTAGTAAAATGAATAAAACCATCAAAACAGCCTTAAAGGCTGGGAGGGGTCTGCCTCTACCTATAACTTTGGCATTTTCTCTAATTATTCTCCTGATCCTGATCACTCTTCGGCCATACCAGTTTGTTAAGGTCCTTACACATGATATGTTTCATCTTGCCATCATACCTTTGCACAGGTTATGCACCTATTTTGTATATTCAAATGTCTTTCCTAATACTATTCTGCTTTACTCAGAAGTTTATTTCCATTAACTTTTTGGCTCTCAAGTCACCTGTCAATGAATTTCATTATTTCCTGCAAAGCACCTCTCTAGGTCTGCTACCTTTGTTACAGGCTTTCATGGGATTGTACTAATCTTGATCACTTCCTATTTTGTTTTTATGTTGTCAGTTCAGACCTCCAGTTCCTCTCCTTGTTCATCATTTCATTCACATCACTGACCCCCATGACAGGTAGAGAGTAAATACCCAAACATTATGTAATAATTTGATTGATTAATCAATTGTTCTTGCCTTGCATAGTTTGACAAGATCAAAATATAACAAAACAGAAAAGACCAAGCAAAAAATTTGGAACTTAATTGGCATATAGGTATAAACTTTGGCAGACTATTAAAAACAACATACAAAAGGCTTAATAAAATATGCTTTCTATGAGGGTAATCTGTCTTGTAGAGAGTGCCAACAAAGATGTCAGAAAGAAAAGAAAGGAGGGTGAGTTGGAAGAGTGGCCCCTATCACAGAGAAGGGGTCTTATTCAGCCAGCGATACTGTAAATTCATTGTCATAATGGACCCACATATTGGTTCAATATATTTGAATTTACTGACGTTTTATTTATCTTGATTTCATTCTTATCAACAAGTGAGGTTACACAGGCAGAGTAAACATGATTCACAACCACTTCATGAATGATTTTAACATGTTAAAGAATGAGTTCCCCATGAGCTCAGATAAAAAGCTGAAGCCAGGACCAAGTCTTCAGTGTTCAGCTCTCCTCTGATCCCTTCTTATTATGTGATCTAAGAAAACGTAAAAACAACAACCATCATTCAAGGAAAAAAAAGGAAGAACAAAGAAGTTCAACAAGTTTTTACTGATACTTCATTGAGACTGCTGGAATGAAACTGTCCCTTCATCAGCCATTATTCCTAGAGATGACGCTCTATAACATCCTCTGAGCTCATGGACTCTCCACCCGGATCTCCTGTCAATTCTTAGCATTTGCAGGGGTGATGCTCCATAAAGTCACCACACAGACCGAATTACCAAGTATTGAATTCTTGCTTCTAGGAGAAATACTGAGTTAAATTCCTATAAACCTCGGCTCACATTTTCATCAACTAATCAATATATAACCTTGTTTTATGGGTGTTTCGGCGTATAGACACCTTATTTAATATCTATTCTTGATTTGTTCAAATTGAATTCATGGCAACACTACAATACAACACTTTACATCACTATAACGTATGCCTGAATGAAATTTCTTTAACATATATTTTCTCCAGAAAGAGTATCTTACCTTTTTAAACAATGTACTCAAGAATACTAGAGAGTACCTTAGCATGATCACTGGGCAGTTTAAAATAAATAAAATTATCTGTATTTTTGATATCAATCAAAATATTTCAAAAAATTTGTGGTATTACTTCTTGAGTTCTGTTAGTTGTAATAGTAAGAATGCAAAGTCTCTTTTTTTTAGAAAAAGAACTCAGGCTACATTACCTGTGACCAGAATGGGAGATGCCTTGATTAGAAACAGCAACACTACCAATAAACTGTACAAAACATAGCCCTTAAGAGACCATGAAAAGGAAATTGTTTTTAATATGAAAACTAAAAAAAAGAGTCACCTTGTTTGACCCATGCTACAAACATGCATGTCTAGCAACTCCTTTTTTTTTTTTTTTTTTTTTTGACCATTCTAAAAATGACCATGAAAGCAAAAAAGTATGGATTTGGGGGTTTAAAATAAATTTTAATGAGTAGATAAAAATCTCAAATATGGAATCTATAGATACTGAAACTCAGCTATATTTGAGTTTCAAAAGGAAAATACAATGAAAATATACAGATAAAACAACAAAAACTCTCTAAACTTCACATATCCTGAGAATTAAATGTAATAAATAGGAATGCAATGCCACCAGGTAAGCACAGAGAAAGAACTGTATCTTGAAGATGAAAGTATCCAGCTAACTCAGTGAGACTGAGGAGGAAGAAGAATTACAAGAGGAAATCCAAAGATACCATGAGTAGAGATAGGAGATATGTAGGATGTGGCTGAACCATAAGGTACCAGGACTCAGACTGGCAGAAATGGGAGAACTTGGGGTTAAAGAAGCAAAACACTGCATATGGATACAATGAACCTAGAACTTTACATTCTCATTGACAGATATAAAACTATGGGACGACAGGAAATTTAGAAAAATAGCTTGTATTAATAAAGCTGAAATATCCAAGATGGGGACAGGAGGACAGAGACTGATGACCAGTTAACAGGCATGGCCAGAGCCTACCATGAACCAAAACAGCCTGTATTATAGCAACTGCCCACACAAAGGACCATGTAATGAGGAGGGAATGAAAAAAACAGAAAATTAGATTCAATGTGAATTTTAGGGAAACAGTGAGATTATAATACCTTTAATGTTCCCCCAATATTTTGCCTATTATAGGCAAACTGTGGCTTATGAGGGAAAAAATGACTTAATTTGCTCTTATTGTAATGAATTAAACAGCCTATGAAATATTTTGAATGATATCAAAAGTACAGATAATTTTATTTATTTATATTTTGTTGTTTATCATTCACTCATTTCCTGATGCTGCGAACTGAACTCAAGACATCTCAACAGATAATTTTAATACACCATAACGACATTAAAATTTTCTTAAATTTCACTGGAATTGAAATGTTAAAGGAAAATAGATCACCTCAAGCCTTGAAGAGATACTTCTATAGACATTACAACAAAAGGATGGGAACCAAAAAAAGAAATGACAAGCTGTTCTGACTTGTATCTAGATGCACGCTTCTGGGATCAAGAATATGACGCTCAGATTAAAAGTGTCCCAACTTGGGTGTGAGTGTTACCCACCCTAAGAGTGGATAGCCTGGATAAGATCTGAGGGACAGGGAGAGGGTCACTGTTTGTCCCTTGTTGCTTACAGCTTTCTGCTTGCTGCCTTCTGCCTGCCATGAACTGTTTCTCCTCTGCAATGCCCCTTTGCCACGCCATACTGTCTTGGAACCAATTAACTATGAACTGAAACCCCCAAGAACTGTAAACCAAATAAACCTTCCCTCCTTTAATTCTAGATATCAGGTATTTTGTCACAGCAAGAAGAAAAGTAACTGAGACACAAGCCAGGTTCAGAAGTGACACTTTGGGTTTTAGGTGACTTCATATTGGTTTCTTTGCTGAGCTGGTCTTCAGTAAGCTTAACATTAAGTCTCCTATTTGGTCCTGAAATGTAGAAATAGCACTGCCCTAGGACATGGGAAACCAGAGTTCACTGTTTTAAATGTGGACAGGTCCCTTCAGCCTTCTAATATTTAATATTTTCACCTATATAATAAAGGATTTCAGGGAGATGGTTTTAAAAATCTTTGATTGTCTAATAGTTTTGCATTCATTATGTTAATTGCTTGAAATTTTATAGATAAAATAATAATATTCTTAAAATTAACTCTTGTATAGGAGGTGGACTGAAATTCACTACCTTTCTCAATTAAGGTCTGATAATTGTTAAGTGTTAGGTTGCATTTGTGTGTTTGATACAGAGGAAAACCTACCTATATATTTATATCTACTAGGTCAGGTTTTTAAAATGATAAATCAATAATATAAAGTCCCATGTAGACTTCTATTCCTAGGAAGGTGTGTCCTGGTAAGTGCTACAGAGTTCTCACAGTACCTCCCCCTGCCCAAGAAAGGCCTCTTTGTCACTAAGGCCCACCTGAAGCCTGTAGGACTTCCACAGCAGATGGGTCCCAGTAAGGGCCACAGAGTTCTCACCCAAGAAAGGACTCTTTGTCATCAAGACCAACCCACAGGCCCACCAGACTTCCATTCTATAGCAGTTGAATCTGGATAAACATCACAGAGGTTGCACAGTTACTTTCCCCACCAACTGGCAACCTTCCTGTCGTCAGGACCAGACCAGAAGCCTAAGGGACCTTCACTCCTCTATGGACAAGTCTGGGTAAGAAATTCAATCCCCAGGACTTTCTGAGTTGGTCACAAAAGCAGACCTTGAGAAATGGAAATCAGAAATGATCTTCTAAATGAAAACAGAGATACTGTCCACAGTGAAAGATGGAACCTTTTGAACAGCTTCAAGCAGAATTCCAAGTGACTAAAAAGGCAAATAAAAATTTGAGAAGTAGGATGAATGAAGCTGAGGACCAAATCTCAGAACTAGAGGACAGGATAGCAGCCAATGAATAGGAAAGAAACAATCTATGGAAAATAGCAAGGGACCATGAAAAATCTATCCAACAGCTCCTAGATGATTCAAAGAAGAATAACATAAGATTGACTGGAGTCACTGAGGAAGTGGGAAACAGTGCAAAAGACATTTTTAAAAAACTGTTCAGAGATATAATGGCAGAAAACTTCACCAGAAAAGGAAAAGAACTGGACATACAGATAAATAAGGCATATAGAACTCAAAAAGGCCATGATATAAAAAACAATCTATACCTAGGCATATAATTATTATGGCTCTATATATCCAACAAAAGAATGAAATACTGAAGGCAGCTAGAGAAAAGAAAAAGCCCACATTCAAAGGGAAGTCCATCAGGAACATAGGAGACTTTTCAATGCAAACACTCAGTGCAAGGAGAGCCTGGAGTGAAGTATTTCAAGCCTTGGATGAAAACAATCTCTAACCCACACTGATGTACCTGGAAAAAATATCTTTCAAAATCAACAGGGAAAATAAGATATTTCCATGACAAAGAATACCTGAAAATTTTCACAAATAAAAAAGCCTGCACTCCAAAAAATTCTGAAGAATATCTTGGAAAGAAACAATGAAGTTCACAAACACATGAGACCCAGCAAAGTGAACTCACTGGACAAGGCAAAAAACTGAACGGAAAGGGGGAAAGCAAAGGATAAAAGAGTCAAGAACAGAAAAATACGATAACATAATATACATGGTATAAATCAGGCCATAAAGGTCATGACCATTAGTGTCAATGTCCTCAATAAGCCAATTAAAAGACACAAGCTGACAGAATGGATTAATAAACAAGAACTTGCAATAAGCTGCATAAAAGAAACACACCTAATTCAAAATAAAGCCATGGACTGAAAGTAAAAGGATGGAAAACAATTCTCCATGTGACAGGAAACTGCAAAAAAGCAGGAGTGGCTATCCTATTTTGCAGACAAAAGAGATTTCAAACTAAAACTGATTAAGAGAAACAAAGAAGGACACAAGATCCTTGTACAGGGAACAGTTTGAGGGAAAAATATGACATCTATAAATATATATGCACCAAATTCCAGTGCACCAAACTATATAAATAATTATTAATGGAGGTAAAAAGCCAGATAAACACTAATACAATATTAGTAGGGACTTCAATACTCCACTGTCACAACTGGACAGATCAACTGGACAAAAAAAAAAAATCAATAGTGAAATAATTAAAATGAACCAAACCTCTGAACAAATGGACTTAATAGCTGCCTACGGAATACTCCACCCTACAAAGTCAGAATATACAATTTTCTCAGCGGCACGTGGGTTATTCTCCAAAACAGACCACAGGCTAGTACATAGAACATGTTTAAGTAAATGCAAAGGAATTGAAACTATCCTCTCTATACATTCAGATCATAGTAATGCCTTAACATTCGAGCTAAAAAGCAAAAGAAATTCCAAGATCCTCAAAAACACATGGAAGTTGAATAATACTCTACCAAACAACCAATGGGCCATAGAAGAAATTAAAGAGTTGGTATAATTAAATGATAACCCCAGTACAATTTAGAGGAGTTTATGGGACACAATGAAAGCAGTTCTATGAGGGAAATTCATAGCAGTAAACACCTACACCTGGAAACCAAAGCAAGCTCAAATAAACAATCTAATACTCAACCTCCAGCTACTAGGACAAGAGCAGCAAGACAAACCCAGAGCTCATAGTAGGGAGGGAATTATGAAGATCAGAACAGAAATGAATGCAATGGAGACTAAGATAATGATAAAAAAAAAAAAAGAATCAATCAACAAGTTGGTTCTTTGAAAGGATAGACAAAATTGACAGACCCTTAGCCAACCATATCAAAGAAAGCAAGGAAAAGGCTCAAATCCATTCTATAAGGAATGTAAAGAGAGAAATCACAGATCCAGGAGAAGTCTAGAAGATAATAAATACCTACTTTGAAAATCTATACTCCAATAAAATAGAAAACATAGAAAGTGGATGGATTCCTAGACACATACGAACTTCCAAAGTTGAACTGAGATATAGAAATGTTAAACACCCAATATCATTCTGTGAAATTAAAAATGTAATTTAAAAAAATACCTACTGACAAAGAAAAGTCCTGTTCCTGATGACTTTACTACTGAATTCAACAAAACTTCCAAAGAAGAGTTAACTCCAGTACTTCACAAATTCTTTAATGAAATTGAAAGGAAAGCAGTGTTCCAAAATTCATTCCTGGAAGCAACCATTACATTGATTCCAAAAGGAGAGAATTACTCAACCAGAAAAGAAAACTATAGGCCAATCTCCCTAATGAACATTGATGCAAAAATCCTCAATAAGATATTGGCAAACAGAACACAAAGAAACATCAAGAAGATCATATACCCTGACCAAGTTAGATTCATCCCTGAGATGCAAGGATGGTTCAACATATGTAAATCAATAAACATAATACACTACAAAAACAGAGTCAAGGACAAAAACTGCAGTCATCTCAATAGATACAGAAAAAGTGTTTGAAAATCTAACACCCATTCATGATCAAAACTCTGCAGAAATTGGAATAGAAGGACTTTACTTCAATCTAATAAAAGCTATATATGAGAAACCAATAGCTAGCCTCATACTAACTGGTCAAAAACTGGAACCTTTCACACTAAGATCAAGAACAAGACAAGAATGTCCACTTTCACCACTCCTATCCAATATAGTGCTGAAAACATTAGCCACAGCAATTAGACAAGAGAAAGAAATTAAAGGAATAAAGATAGGAATGGAAGAAGCTAAACTATCATTATTTGTTGATGACATGATATTCTACATAGAAGATCCCCAAAACTCAACCAAAAGTCTGCTAGAGTTAATTGCCAAATTTAGTAGTTGTGCGGGATACAAAGTCAATGCTCAAAAATCAATAGCCTTTGTATACACAAATAACAGACTCACCAAGAGAGAAATTGGGGAGTCAAGCCCTTTCACAATAGCATCCAAAAAAAATGAATTATCTAGGAATGAGTCTAACAAAAGAAGTGAAAAGCTTCTTCTCTGAAAACTACAATATTCTGTAAAAGGAGATAGAAGATATCAGAAAATGGAAAACATGCCTTTTCCCTGGGTAGGAAGAACCAATATTGTCAAAATGGCTATATTCCCACAACTCCTATATAGATTCAACACAAAATCCCAGTTGAAATCCCAACAATATATTTCACAGATTTAGAGAAACAATCCAAAAATTCATCTGGAATCACAAAAGACCTAGGATAGAAAAAAAATTCTAGGTAACAAGGACCAGGCAGGAGGTATCATGATCCTCAATATGAGAATGTACTACAGCCAGGCGTGGTGGCTCACGTCTGTAATCCCAGCACTCAGGAGGCAGAGGCAGGAGGATTGCTGTGATGTGAGTTTGAGGCTGAGCTCCGGGCCAGCCTGAACCACAAAGTGAGACCCTGTCTCAAAAAACTTAAAAAAAAAAAAAAAAAGAAAAAAAGAAAAAGAAAATGTACTACAAAGATACTGTGATAAAAACTGCACGGTACTGGTAAAATAACAGACTCAAGGATCAGTGGAATAGATTAGAAGATCCAGAGACAACTCCAGATATACTAGGCCACCTAATCATTGACATAGGAGCCAAATATCATCAATGGAGGAAAGATAGCTTCTTTAACCAATGGTGCTGGAAAAACTGGGCTCTAACCTGCCAAAGGCTAAAGCTAGACCTATCTCTTTCACTGTGTACTAAATTAAAATCAAAGTGGATTAGAGACCTAAATATTAAAACATAAACACTAAACCTACTAGAACACAGGTTAGGCAAAACTCTTGGAGACACTAGTTTAGGGAAAGTCTTTATGAACAAAACTTCTATAGCATGAGAACTAGCAGAAGGGATCAAGAAATGGGACCTCATCTTATTAAAAACTTCTGCACAGCAAAAGAAACCACTGGCAGAGTAAAAAGACACTCAACAATATGGAAAAAAATTATACTAGCTGTTCCACACATAAGTCTAGAATGTAAAAACAGCTTTAAAAAACCAAACCCCCAACTTTAAAGACCCAATTCAAAATTTGGCATGTGAAATGCACAGACACTTTTCAGAAGAAGTAAAAGCAGCCAAGAAGCACATGAAGAAATGCTCCACATCCCTGGTCATTCGAGAGATGTAGATGAAAACAACTCTGAGATTCCATCTTACTCCACAAAAAATGGCTGCTATCTTGAAATCAACCAGCAACAAATGCTGGCGAGGTTGCAGGGAGAAAGGAACCCTTCTCCACTGTTGGTGGGAATGTAGACTGATATAACCACTATGGAGATCAATGTGGAGATCCCTCAAAAAACTAGGATTAGAGGTCCCATTTTCCCTGCTATTCCACTGCTAGGAATATGCATGAAAGAGTTAAAAATTAACATCACAATTATATATGTGTACCCATATTTATAGCAGCTCAGTTGGTGATAGCTAAATCTTGGAATCAACCCAAATGTCTATCTCCAATTGATAAAGAAGATGTAGTTTTCCTATAGAATGGAGTATTACTCTGCCATAAAAAATGACAAGTATGAATCATTCATACTCAAATGTTTGTACCTTCAGGATATACTCATAAGTGAAATAAATAGGTCACAGATGTATAAATACTGCATCTTTTCTCTGATATGAGAAAGTGAAAATGTAAATGAATTCTAAAATGTATATTAGATAATATATAATACAAACTATCCAAAGGGAAATGGGGTAGGAGTAAGTAATGAAGGAAAAGAAAAAATGGCAACAAAGCTTATGTATCTGGGGGGTGTTTAGGATGGGTAGAAAAATGAGGAAAAATGAGAATCAAGTCATGTCATGTACTGGTACAAATTATCAGTGTTGAGTGTGATCATGATATGTATATTAAATGTACCTATTTCACAATAAAAATAGATAATGTACATATCCAGCCTATTTACTTATTTTTGAATAAGTTTTATTGTGTATATCAAAGATTTATAATAAGATGTTATGATATATATATGTGTGTGTGTATTTATGATAGTATTGCAAATTAATATAACGACCTTCTCAGAGTCACTTTTTTGACAAGAGTAAGTAAAATCTACTCTTTCATTAAAAATCCACTGAATTTTTGGCAGTGCTGGGAATAGGGCTTCAAACATGCTCATGCCACTAAGCTACATCCCCAGCCCCTAAATCTGTTTTATTGGCAATTGTTGTTCCCGTTTATCTTTAGGAAATAGGTTCTGAGACTCCTGTGGAATCCAATGGATGGCTGAAACATTGGATAATAATGAACATAATTTATGGTCTTTTCCATCTTAACTAAGCATTTAACTTAGCACTTGCAATGTCCTGTGCCAATAACTTTTGCCATCTGACTAACAACAGCAAAACTACTGCAGATTTATTTTTCCTGCTTCATTTCCCTTTCCACAGAGAGAAGATATACTCTTTCTCCACATTTTACCAACATCACTATATGTTCTTATTTTTTATTAAGTCAAGGGCTTTTGTCTTTCATGCAAAGGAAACACTTCACAGCTTCTCTCCTTCATATCTGAATTTCAACATCACTATGTTTGCATTTGCAATCATTAAGTAAAATAAGGATTACCTGAACACAATCACTATGACACTGTGATAGTAGATCTTGTAGTTCAGATGGCTACAAGTGGGTCACATATACAGAAGGCATAAGCCAATATAACAAATGATTTATGTCCTAGGTAGGCTGGAGTATGGTGATTCAAGAGCTCATCAGGCCACTCAAAATAGTATGCAATTTAAAACTTAAGAATTACTTATTTCTGAAATTTTCTACTGCAGACTTGGATTCTGAACTTTATCAGGAAAAATTAAAAAATGTGGAAAGTGAAACAGAATGGGGGACTACCACAATTCTTCATGCGACACTCTAGATACTAAGAACTGTTCATCTTGCGTTCGTTGTCGCTGTCTCCTTCATTTCTCTATCCTCATCCTACCCACTGTAATTAGTTTTATTCTCTGTCTTTGTAGGTTTGAACTCTCGTTTGTTAAAAGAGTTTACTGCCTAACTAAATAATAAGATTTCCACAAAATTTTCCCAGCTACATTAGGTTATAAATACACCAGAGGTTAAGTTTTAGGGTTTTTTAAAGTATCAAACATGTGATTTTTTGTCTTATTGACAGAAATTAAATCTAATCATTTATTTTTCATCATCTGTAAGCCTGTAATATTTTTAAAGACTATTTACATAGGGCCAGGGATATAGCTCAGTGGTTCAGGCGCCTGTCTTGCAAGCGCAAGGGTCCAGTTCAATCCCCGGTAACCACATAACAATACTGAGTGTGGAGACTCACCCCAGCAGCAATCAGTACCACATACCACATTGCCGGGCGTGGTGGCTCACGCCTGTAATCCCAGCACTCGGGAGGCAGAAGCAGGAGGATTGCTGTGATGTGAGTTGGCAGCTGAGCTCAGGGCCAGCCTGAACGACAAAGCGAGATCCTGTCTCAAAAAATCTTTAAAAAAAAAAAAGACAATGTTGAGATTGTAACAAAAAAGTAAGGAAACAAATTTTATATATATGGGGGGGTGGTAGGGTGGGTGGGGCTATGGGAAAAAATGAGAATTAAGTTGTGTCTTATACTGGTACAAATCCCCATTATGGAGTGCAATCATGATGTGTATATTTAATGTACCAATAAAGATAATTAAAAAAAAAAAAGATTATTTACATAACTTGCTTTGTTTATAGCAACTTATAAAACCATTCAAACTCATTATTTCTCATAACTACCACCCTCACTCAATTAATATTACCTTAGCATATTCATGAAATATATATTTATTAGGCAATATTTCAGAAATTGTATGACACAGAATCCTTGTGAGCATTAAAGTCTCTTAATTACAACCCATGGACTCATTGCTCTTAGAAACATATCCGGCTTACTCAAATAACTCAATATGGTACTTCTGAATCATTACTGCTATCTATGTAGAATTATTTCACACTTATTCCATAATTAATTTTGTAAATGCTAATGTGATACATACTAATTTAGATGTCACCAAAAGTATATATTTAAATACCTCAAAGTTCATTTTCCTAAGATCAATCGACAGAAAAATTTATAAAAGTCAAAGTAGACCAGAAGGTAGGACACAGTTTAAAGGCTACCAAAGCCATCCAAATGGTTATGTCAAACAAAAACTGGCAGCAGGTCCCCTGCTAAGGTTCTATGAATCCAACAATTGAGTGGTTGAGGCTGTGACAGGGGTCCTGCAATCAGGAGACCTGGCACAGAGGGGGGAGGGTGGCTCCAGGGTAGAGCCCCTGCCAAGACACATTGTGCGCTCACCACCACTCCTAGCACTTTAAGAGGGGCTTGCAGAGAAAGTAAGGAAATTCGCCCTAATGCTCCCAAAACATAAAACAGGAGAAGACAACTTATACCAAACTTCCCCTTAGAACATCACCCAAAACTTCTGGGAACTCATTGATCCAAATAAATAAACAAACAAACAGAGATGAATGAAAACTTCAGTTTTGCGTGAAGGAGACAACGCTTGGGGCTCTGCAGTATCTGGTATCAGGAGTTATCCACTTAGGATGTGACTAAAAATAGGCTTTCTGTTCAAGTAGAATAATAAACAGCAAGGCAAAGTATAAGAATCCTTTATAAAACACTAACCTCTATACTGGATTTTGCTCAATTTACATGGATGTTGGCTGCATTATAATTCTCTGAAACTATGAACTACCCTTTCAATTTGCAAAGGAAAAATTGTCTGGCCAGTGCACACAAATCCAGGATAAATAGTTCCATGTGAAGAATGATTCTTGAAAGGATAACATGATGGCTCAACCACCTAATTCCATATGTAGAAAAAAGGATTAAATTATTAATTTTGAAGGTGTAAGATTGTTTGCTTTGCAGATCATTCATGGTTAATTTAAAACTCAGAGTCATTCAACACACTGCTGATTACCTTTCCATAGCATTCAAGTTTGATCTCAGGGAACACAAACTGATCACAGTCTTAGACAAACAGAATAAAGATGCTATAAAAGGATAATTTTCAAAAGGCATGTAATGCATCCCAAAGCTATGTATTCATGTGTTAGCAATGGCATAGCTCCTTTTCTTTGCTAAAGAGTGTCAAGGATTACCTTCAGCTGAAAAGGAGACAAAGGCTTTAAAATAAAGACGGTATTAGAAAAAATAGATCCAACTCAACTATTTCCTGATTGCTTACTTTTGGTCTAACACAGTGCTAGGTGCCAACAATGGACAAGAAAATGTGGCAAAAGACAAGCATCTAAGGATCTTACATTATAACCATCAAGGCATCTTCTCAGGATGGACATTACTAATGAAAGTAAACTCACAGTTTATGCAAAATAATTCTACAAAACTTCAGGAAATGCATGGTCACTGTAACTAAGCTCAGTGAGGGAAGTTTCTTCAGAGGGTGTGGATCACAGGAGCACCTGGAAGGAGAATCTTTGACTTCTATTCACCATACCACTACCTGGCACGGCACAAGGAACAGAGCAGGAATTTTCTCCATATAACGGAGGGAAAGGTTTGCATTAACACATGGACATGACAGACAGTCAAGCCAAAGGAGCAGCAGGAGGAAAAAAGAAAAGTTCACAGCAACAACTTGCATTGATTAGCATTCACTATAGGAACACAATCAGTGAGATCATAATCATATTGTGTAAGAGAACTTATTAGACAGGCATACAACAGCAGGATACTGTAAAATGTGACCTTCATCATACTGGAGAGCCAGGGGATTCACCTGATACCCAGTTGAAGAGGCTGAAACCATAAAAGAGGAAAGAGCAGGAGGGATCAATGATGCAGTTCTAGTCTGAGACTGAAGGTGTGGAGAGTCTCCAGAAAGTCCCTGGTGTGAGTTCATGTGGAAAGGCTGATGAACGTAGAGCATGAAGTTCAGGCAACAGCACTGGCGGAAGATGTATCCACTCAACCAGTGTGAAGCTTTGCCAACAGGAGCCAACCTCCTCCTTCCCTTTACATTCTATCCATCTTGCATACCTACTGGATGATACTGCCCACAGGCCACACAGATCTCCTGTTCTACTCCCCAGCAATCTCTCAAAACACCCTATAAACATTACTAGAAGTTTGCTTTAGTAATCTACTAGGCATTTCTTTTTCTTTTTTTTTTTTAAGGTTTTTTGAGACAGGGTCTGGCTTTGTGGTTCAGTCTGGCCCTGAGCTCAGCCTCAAACTCACATCACAGCAATCCTCCTGCCTCTGCCTCCCGAGTGCTGAGATTACAGGGGTGAGCCACCATGCCCAGCACTGTGGTATGTGGTACTGGTTGCTGCTGGGCGTGAGTCTCCACACCCAGTATTGTTATGTGGTTACCGGGGATCGAACCCGGGCCCTTGTGCGTGCAAGACAGACCCCAGAACCATTGAGCTATATCCCCGGCCGCCAACTAGGCATTTCTTAATCCAGTCAGGTTGACAATCACCATTAATAGTCACATAGATCAATAGGACTTATGTGATATATTTGATAAAATACTTAACCTGAGCATAAGCATGAGACTATCTTTTGACAAATCTAAATAGAAAGACAGAGTATAAGATAATTGATTTGTACTTTACAAGAACATCAATGTCATGAAAGACAAAAACATTATGCAGGGTTATTCTAAATTAAAGGTCATTAAAGAGATAAAAAACCTAATTCAATGTACTTCCTTGATCAAATTCTAAAGTGAGGGGAAAAAAAAACAGATATAGAGGTCTTTTTTTTTTTTCCAAAATCAGGGAAAATGAATAGAGACTACATGTCACTGCCCCAATTCTGAATTATTTGGCATGATAATGAAATTACAGGTGTAGAGGACAATGTCCTTGCTTCTAAGAGATGCATCAGACACACCTAGAAGATGTATATCATGCCTAAAATTTAGTTTCAAATGGTTCTGAAAAAATAGACATAACACTCACAGTCACAAAAACAGAGATAAACCAAATGTGACTTTGGTGAATCTCAGTAAAATAAATAGTGTAGAGAGAGAAAAACAAGTCAGATGGGACTAGATTAGATGTTGGATGGCACTGAGGAGCAATGACACTGGGCTGAGATGCATGAATAAGAAATGAATGGACAACTAATGTAGATCTTTGAAATACAGTATGAGGAGCTGGGCTTTGACTTGGAAAAAAACAGCTGGGAGATTGACTACACGATAGTCTTTGGCTTGAAAGTAAACAAGGAATTTCCACATTGAAAAATAAATATAGTAGTGCTAGGCAGAAAGCACTAGAAAGAGGATATTCTGAAAGTGAATAGAAAGATTCTCTCATAATTAATAAAAAGAGCATAATTAAAGGTTAAGCTGTAAAGAGGCAGAATGAATAAAAAGGCACAGACCTACTGATTTTTTTTTTAGCAAAATATTTCTTGGTACATTTTAGATATGCATAATAATAATGTTCATCATAGGGAATTTGTACCAGTACACGATATATCTTGCTGCTTATTTTCTTCCCCACCCCTATAAGAAACAAAGCAAAAATCTATTAAGGTATCACTAGTAACTAGCTATGAATAGGTCATCTATACAGATGATCCATTTACCAAGGATCGCATCTCTGACTAGCCTCCATCAAAACCTCAAGGTTGGTCCTGTCACCTCTTCTAATTCCACCACAATGTCACCACAGCAAGATGCCTTGTTGAATTAATCTTTCCGATGAGATTAAAAGCTTCTGCCACAAAATTTTCCAATAATCAGCAAAGTTCAATGGAACAAGGATTGTGCCTGTCTGACTCAATATTAATGCCTGGCTCCCCTTCAGAAATTAAAAGGAAACAGTAATAAACAGGTCAAAGGAGAGAAGGAGATCACAAATGTCACTGCAGTAGCATTTGAAATACCAAGTTACCCAATCAACCTAATTTTTGTTTTTTAATTATTCGTAAATAATTAGGAGGGTGCCTGTGAAATGCCTAAGGTGGTAGGCTAAGTAAAATGGAGCCACCTGGAAGGATCGCTAGCTCCGAGTACAGGTGTTACCTCCCACGTTACTGAGGAGGTGAGACTACGTCGGTGTATCAGAGAAGTGTCTGTGACGTCAGACACAGACACCACAACGTTTTTATCTCCAGATTGCTTTTGATGCTACTTTGTTTAAAATACAGTTGATGTACTTACTCGTATAATTACTTTGTCTGACTTCTTGTTAAATCAATATTTATTCACACAAATCAATCTTGTTGCTTTATCCTTAAAAGCATTTGGTCAAACTGTATCACTACTATAAGAGAAGGTTTCACTTTGCTTTTTTTTCTCCTATGGAATTTTATTGTCTTTTCAAATAGTCTATTCCTGGTCTTTTATTATTACTTAATCATTATTTGTTTAGATTTCAGTTTCCTACATGTAGATGCAAGCCCACTAGGAAATCATACTAGAGTTTTGACTTGTGTAATTGCCTGCATGCACCAACAATGCACCGTTAAGAGTCACAGTGGACCCATGTTTGGATCTACTGTTACTTAGTAGCTCAATGACTTGGACAAGGTACTTAGATTCTGTGGACATAATCATATATACTTCATACACACTTTAATTAAGCAAGATCATTCGTACAAATTGCAGTACCTAAAAAATGGTAAGCAGTCAAAAATCATATTATTGCATAATATAATTGGTATTAGTATTAATATTTCTTCACTGCAGAAGTAGTCCTGTATATTATAGTATCTTTGGATACTTACTGATAAGAATGCTTAAAAAATAAACAGAATTTTAAAGAATAAATCCAAACCCTATAATTCTAAACTCTGTAAGTCAATAAATGACCATAGAGATGGAGTACTTTCTCTGCAGCGACACAATCCAGGAGTAGAAGTCATGTAGCAAACACCTAGTTGACTCAGGATCTGCTGACTTCTCAAAAAGGGAGTATCTTATATACTTTCTCATAATGCTATCGGGCTGGGGAAAGGATGGAACTACTACAAAGCCCACTGTGATTTTAACATACAACCAATACTATTCCACAGTGTGAACAAATTAGCAAAAAGAAATGTTAATTGAGGTCTAGCTTCTGGGGCAAAGATCATCTTTATTTTTAAAAGGTTGTCAAATACTTTTTGATAAAAATGGATACATATTTTTTCTTTGGAACTATGACTGCTCCATAGGGAAAAGGTAGGTTATTCTTAAAAGAATCTTTTAAAGACCTTTTTTATGTGAATCTAAAACTACTTTCCAACACCTTATCTTTGTGGTATATAACAAAACTTCACAGCTAGAATTTGACCTCAGGCTAGTAATTGGACGGGATTACTTTGTCCCTTACATGTTGCTATGGGTATATGAAGGGCCAGATTGCTGGAAAGAGGTTGTACATACTTTCATTGGAGGGATTTTCTAGGATGAGAAGTACTGAGAATACAACACCTGAGTTCAGTGTTAATGATTTCTATTGAATTAGACCTTACTAAGATCAAATTGGAGAAGTCCCTGAAGCACAATTCACTATACAGAAGATACATACACTGGACCAGCTCTGACACAATGTTGGGGAAGAAAGACACATTTCCACCCTCACCCACAGCGGTGGACAGATCTTACTGAGAAGCAGAGAAACACCCACTGGTAAAAGAAACAATTTTCCCAACTACCTGGTCATGGTAGGAAATAAGGCGAATAGAGACTAACTTCATTTTCTGTAATCCACAGAAAGTACAATGATATTGGAGAATATGTGCACATTTTTCTATAACCACAAATATACTTAGAGATAAGTTTACTTTACTTAGCTTAGTCCCTACATTATTATTCACTCTTTTAAACTCCATCTGCTTTTACAGCTACAGTCATACCACCTACTTGGTGGAATCCTGGATTGTGTTTATCAGTTAAGGTTGCCTGAGATGCTTCTGGAGCCATAGTTACAATATTTCCTGCCTTGTAAATCTCAGAAAGCAAATTGTAACAGAAATAAAGGTCATGACCCCATAATCCAGTCACCTTCTCTAAGCCCCTGCCTCTGAGTGCATGAGGCTCTCAGAGGACATTTGGATATAAACACTGACAACTATCTCCTCCAATTGGGCCTCACTTTCTAATTCCTATTCAGCTATTAATATATAATCCAGTGATGGATTCATCCATCACTGAGGATAGCAACACCAAGATTCAGTCATTTTCCAAATGCCTCACCTCTGAACACGAGATACGTGGGGGTCATTTTAGATCTAAAACATAACTTGGAGCCATTAAGAAATTCTAAAGATAAATAAACTTAAGTAGGAGATATCAGTAGATAAAGCTGGAACTGATGAGTTTACCAAAAACGTAAAACTATGATAATACACTAAAAAGTTTAAAAATTTTAGAGTGTTTTAAATTCTAATTGTGGATATTCCATTACGTAGAATTCTTTGCCTAATGTATTTAATGCTCTTGGAGGGGGGGGATTTTCTAACCAATTAATTGCAAAAAAATAAATCAGAGTGATTAAAATAATGTCAGGATACTTGATAGTATATTTAACAGACTAACAAGAATTAAGACAGGTAAAAATAAATAAAAATTTTAAAAAATTTAAAAAAAGAATTAAGACAGGTGCTTACTTTCTGAAAAGACAAAGATTGGACTGGCTTAGTCAAAGAGTTTATCTGCTAGTGGGCAAGAAACCAAACCAAATAATTTCATAATGTTCTTGTCAAAAAACAATAATTTTGTTCTGTCTGAATACAGAGTATGATCAACATGACTAAAATTCTAAAGGAGAAGAGCAAAACAGATTTAAACTAACATCGTAACAAAATAAGACACTGGCAATTCAGCAATAGGATAGGCATAGTTGTGCATTTACTGTCAATGTCAGTGTGTCAGGCAAACCAAGATTTGTATGCCCTGGGGATCACACTGGGAAAAACCCAGCCACTTATTTCAGTCAAATTGATGAGAGCAGACATGATTGAGATAACCAGAGAATGCTTGAGGAAGGATTTGCTTAACATTCACAGCTTCACACGAAACAGTCTCCTCACATCACCTTAGATTACATATTTATTTAAAATATCAACAGAAATCTAAACAGCCCCTTTTTCAATCTGTTGAGAAATCCAAGTAATAAGACATAAAATGTAAAGTTTTTACTTTAAAAGTCTTCATATCAATGTTAGATTTATAACTTCACCAACAATCACCATTTTCTTCTTGCTTTTTATTTTAAAAGAAATAACATATTGTCCAAATCCGTTTTTAACAATATATTTTTTTTGAGACAGGGTCTTGCTTTGTAGTTCAAGCTTGCCCTGAACTCACTATGTAGCCCATGCTAGCCTCAAATTCACAGCAATCCTCCTGCCTCTGCCTCCTGAGTGCTGAGATCACTGGCGTGAGCCACTACACCCAACACTGTGATATCAGGGATTGAACTAAGGACCTTGTGCTGGCCAGGCAGATGCCAGACCTTAACAATATTTTCTAAAAAATTATTTATACTCCTACTCAGTTTTCATAGATGTCTTGCACAGGTTTAAAATTTGGTATATTTAATAGATTACACACTCTAATTTCAGGAAGGTAGGTCCCATTATTAAGTTTGATGATAGTACTCAAAATGAAATGTCTATATCCTAACTCCTGGTAAACTGTGAACATAAAATTCTTTGGAAAGTGGATTTCTGAAAGTGCATCGTAAGATAAAATCATCTTTGATTATGCAGGTGAACCCAATATCCAATGTTATATGCACTTATAAAAAAGAGATATGAAGGTAAGGCTATAGGAAAAGTAGCAAAAGAGGTTACAAAACCCAATAGCCACAAATTATTTCTTTTCCTGAAGCCAACAAAAGTTTGAAAAGACAAGAAGGGTTAATCCCTAAGGCTTCTAAGGAAGTATAAACCTGTCAGCACCTCAATTTTATATGTGTGATATTTAGAACTGCACAAAAATAAATTTCTCTTCAGCACAATAATAAAAAATATAAATTATTTTTTCATAACAGCCCCAAACAAATTCCTGAGCCAAAGAATGCCATGAATGAAATGAAAAATGTAAGAGAGCAATAACAGTAGAATCTCATCAAGCAAAAGAATTAATATGCAAATGCTTCAATAAATGACTTTTGAACAGCTGATTAGTCACATGAAATAAACTGCAGAATAACAAAAGTGATCCCTTATCTCACATACAAAAAATAGGAAGAAAAACAAATCAGATCTTTCTATTCTATGTAAAATTAATCCAAATACAAGACTTAAGTAGATCTATATACACAAAATTTCTAAAAACAGGCTCCATGATGTTAGTCTGGATAATATGTTTTTTGATACGACACCAAAAATACAATTAACAAAAACAAAATTAATAATAGTTGATGGGACTAAATCAAACTAAATAGCTTCTGCATAGCACAGGAAAAAACCAACAAAATAAAAGGAAGCACACAGGAAAAAATTTTTAAACTGTAGGTATGATAAAGGATTTATATATAATATAAAAATAATTCATACAACTCAATAGCAAAAATAATGATAATAATAACCCTATTATAATTAAAAGACCTAAAAAAGAGATTTTTTCAAAGAGACTGAAAAGTTCTCAATATACATGAAAAAACACTCAACATCACTAATTATCAAAGAGATTCAAATGAAGATTACAGTGAAATATGATTCACAAATAATGGAATTACTCATGTCAAAATATCAAAAGATGACAAGTTCTGCTGAGGATTTGGAGAAAAGAGGACCCCTATACATTGCTGATAGATATTTAAATAATCATATTCATGAATCTAAAATAGAATTAATGATCTTCAAAAAATTAAAAATATTCCTTTAATAAAATTAAACAATCACAAATCTGAGAATATTTCCAAAATAAGTAAGATTATAATCTCGGACGGATATATATTCATTGTACAAATACTCACAATAGCCAAAATACAGAAAACAATCAAATTGCTGACCAATTAATAGTTTCTTTAACCAACATCTAGTTCCCTGACCTCTCAATCACTAGAAACTATTATGCTACTCTATTTCTGTATAAATACAATGAAATATTATCTAAGTTTTTTTTAAAAAAAGAAAGAAAAATTCCTGCCACTTGTGACAGTATGGATAATCGTTATGCTAAATGAAATAAATAGACAAATATTGAATGACTGGCTTTTATATAGCATCTCAAACATTCAGATTCATAGAAACAAGAAGAAAACAATGGTTTCCAGAAACTGAAGGGTTTTCAAAAGGCACAAACTTATAGTTTTGATTTTTTTGGTTTTGGGGTTTTTTTGAGGCAGAGTCTTGCTTTGTGTAGTTCAAATTGGCCCTGAGTTTAGCCTTGAACTCACAGCAATCCTCTTGCCTCTGCCTCCTAAGTGCTGGGATTATAGGTGTGAACCACCATGCCCAGCACTGTGGTATGCGGCTCTGATTGCTGGTGGGTGTGAGTCTACATGACCAGCATTGTTGTATGTGGTTTCTGGGGATCAAACCCGGGTCCTTGCACTTGCAAGACAAACAATGGAACCATTCAGCTAAATCCCCAGCCCCAGACTTATAGTTTTAAAATGAATACTTTTCAAAAACCCAATAAATAGCAAAGTTAAAGATCATATATTATACAACTAAAACTTGCTTAAAAATTGATTCTCATCAAATGCAGGGGAAAGATAACTATGTATGGTGATGGAGATGTCACTTAGTTTGACTGGGCCAGGAATAGTAGTGCACGCATACAATCCCAGGATACTGGGAGGCTGAAGCAGAAAGATCACCAGCATGAGCTTATCCCGGGCAATTTAGTGAGACTCTGTCCCAAAAAGAAAAATTTGCACTTGCTTCAGCAGCACATATACATAAAAAATACCTAAAACACTAAGAATGTGCAACCCCATATTGCAAAAGAACAAAGATATTCACTTGATTATGTAATTGTTTCACAATATAAATGTCTATCCAAATATCACATTGTGCACCTTAAATACATACAACTTTTGTCAATTATATCTTAATAAAGCTGAAAATAACTTTTAAAATATATTTAATAATAAGTTAAGAGCAATTGAAGATCATCATGAAATGCCAATTTATATAGACTAATTTGGGAAAATTCTGAAGACTAATGCTATCTGCTTATAATATTGAGTAGAATTTAGTAATCCCATATCCATTAACAACAGGACGACTAAGTCAAATCATGCCACATTCACACAAATGCAATACTATAGCAATGAAGATCAATTAAATGCACTGTGCATGTTATGAAGGACTCTTGGAAACAATTTCAATCATAAAGAAGCACATTGTTTAAGATAACAAAGCAGTATCATCAGTATAATGTCAAAAATCCAGCAAAACCAAACGATATATTGCATAGAGTAATAATCGGGATTTAAAAATAAGAATGATGATAACAAAATCATGAACACTGATTACCCTTGATGATTTCAGGTAGGTGAGGTTTTAGAGGAACATGTTCACCAGCTCAGTGGTAATGATTAAGCTCTGAAGTGTAAACTGGATATTCACTGATGGATTCTCATACTACAGTCATGCTTTACAATTTTCATGTGTGTTACCTATAGAAAATATTTTCACCATCTTTACACAAAATTGGAAATTCCAAAAGAGCTGACACAATTTTATTCTAAAAAGAGAAATAAAAGTTGTTAGCGATTACAAAATAGTGTTGCTAGAAATAACCTCACATATGTACCTGCGGTTTTCAACCCTAGCTGGATATTAGAATCCCTTGGGATGAGGGGCTTTTGGAAGAGAACAAGGCCTAGGTGTAAGAGCAAACAAATGACAATTTATGGGACTGGAAACCAGACTTACCTTCTCAATTTTCCTTTCTTTTTGTCTTTACCATTGCCAAGTAGTGCTAATATGCACTCAGGGTTACAAATCATTGAAAGACCCAGATTCTTATTTTACACTGAGAAATCAGGAATAGAGAGAAGTGACTTATTCTATTAGCAAAACACCTAGGCTTCCAACAACCCAGTAACTCATTTATATAATTATACTGTCAAGAAATTTTTACCAAACTTCTACTAAAACTGAGAAGAGAGGTGTACAGAGTATAACCTTTTTTAAAAAAACATAGTCACCAACACCCTATCATCCCGGCCCTCCCCAAGTTTTCTGCAGGAAAATGTTACATCCAGCTTCATCTTTTTCCCTTTCCTCCTAGACAAAGGGGATCCCACCAGCTTTACAGCCCATGCTCCACTTTGTACTTATTGATGTGCGGCAAAGCACTAGCAATCACCCTGAAGAGGTGTCTGAACAGTCTCACCCTGCGCTCGCTCATCAGTCTTGCAGGCATCTGCTCCCCACATGACAGAGGCCATTGAGGTGCTGACAAGTGTTCGTGCTCACCACAAGCAACACAGATTCGAGATACAACTTGCAGCATCTTCTTCCCCAGGCTTTGCCCAGAAAGACATCGGTGGCAGTTTAAGCAGTGGTGATATCATGAGATCCCGAATTATACCCACACCGTATCATCAGACAGCTGTTAACAATACCTAAGGCAATTGGATGTTTTCGGGCATCTGCTTTCTGCTTCACCAAGCAGAAAATTGGAGGAGGAGGTGGTGATCCTTTGATTCAATATCCAAATACTTTCTTCACACTCTTGTGCAGTTGGTTCCAAGGAGAAATCAGCCAGTCCCTGCTTGGAGCTCAGCACAAAGCTCTGCCTAGCCCTCTCTCTAATATACTGCTCGAGAGTTAGTGGAGGATGTCAGTTCTGCTGCAGAGAAAGGGACAAACTAACTGGAAGGCACTGGAGTCAGATAATCCTATGAAGGTTACGGTGCATGTGGATCCCAGCCCCCTACCTTACCGCTCCCCATACATAACATCGAGAAGCTGTTTTTCTTCCACAGGCAGGAACTGAATCCATCTAGTTGTTTCAGTATCACAACTAACTTACTTGAATTTAATCTCCTTTTGTTTATCTTATGAATCCAGATACTTGTGTGCACACTCAAAAAGAGAAAAAAGAAGGTAAAATAATCTTGAACACAGGAAAATTCTAAATAATTGATAGCTGACTAAGGAAAGAAAATGCGTAAATACAATTGACAAAAATAATTTGTTACTGTTTTATTATACTTCTGTTTAAATGAAGAACTGTGCTCTAGATACTAAATTATACCATATAATTTAAAATGAAGGAGAAAATTATGTTTTTTTAAGCCCTGAACATCAGACTTGTTGGTTTAATTACAGAGTAATGCTTATGATGTTTGAAGACCTTTTTTCATTGAACAAATCTACCAGCTGCCTGAAAATATGTTTTCTTCAAGTATAAAAAGATTTAACATAATATGTGTTTATATACAACATTCTTTGATGCAAAGCATCCTTTCTTTTATAACTTAGTTCCTAATTTTTTATTTACAGCACACTATCTTCAATCCGAATAGGGTGCTGGCCGTCGGACTAGAAATGCCCAGTGGAGAGGGAGAAGCCAGACTTAGCATTACTGCTCATACTACAGGGGAGAGGAAAACTGGACTGTAAAGGAGAGCAGAAAGCAAGTCAGTTCAGCTCTGTGGAGTTGAAATCAACAGAGTGGGGCAGAGGCATCGCTCGTCAGGAACCTTCAACAATAAGCACAAGGGCAAGTGATGAAGTCATTGTCTTGAGAGTGAAATACTGAGCTCTATACTACTTCCCCGGATATCACATATTTACAAGACAAATTGAAGAAAATTATGAAATGAGTTTTCACTGAATTCTCAGTGAAACTTGGTTGTTGAAAGACTAAATGTTGCTTGGTGTGTATGTGGAGTCAGAATGCATGAATCTCAAAGTATAATACAAAAAACTCAAAGTATAAATAGATAGGAAAAAAAGAGATAACAGGAAAATACAAAACAGATGTTTCTCAAATGAGAAGGGGGTCAAGAGATAGAAGGCAGAGGAGTGAGGCAAGGGGTTGAGAAAAGGAATTTAGATGTGTTGTGAGTGTGTACCAGCTTCACAAGGAATGTAAGTATTATGTACTGTGAATATGTCTTAACTCCAAAGTAGTCAGAGGAAAGTCAGAGTGGGCAAGTGGAGACTGGGTTCGGTTACTGAACATCGTGGGTCCCGCTCAAGCCCATTCCATCAAGCTCTACACTGCCTGCTGATGCCCTCTTCCGTGGCTTCGATGTAGCTGACACGTAGGACATTCCAAGTTGTTTGCACCAAGAGTAATAATGTCTCACAAGTGTTTTTCTTTTTCACACTTTGCAAAGAGATTTTAGATTATCTTACTTACATCTCTCATTTTACCCATTATTAACTTCCAAGAAGTAAAGGAAACAGGGAGGTAGACTCTACACAGTTAAGAAAAGATCAAGCGATAGAGAAGGGAGAAGGGACAGTAAAAATGATTTCAAAATGAGTGTTCATGTACCAGTTCCCCAATGAATGTATAATTTTTATGATAAGCATGTATCACTAAAATAAATAATCCCCTCAAAAAGAAAGAACAGAAGAAAAAGCCAATGAAAATAAAAGTAGAAAATCAAGACTTTATCTCAGAATATGGGCATGGTAAGATTGTACCAGTGTCACAGGCAACAGCCATGATTTGAGTAGGAGGAGGATCAATATTTAATTAAACACATTAAACACAGGGAACAAAAACACATGGATATTAGATTTTCAAGAAATGGTATAAAAATAAATTTGAACCCTATTATCCTAAAATCAGAAGATTTAAAAATGCAAATCTTCTTTTCACAACTCACTTTTCAACAACTGTTGTTTTTGTAATGTCACCCTGGTGTAGGAATATAATTTCTGTGTTATATAAAGTCTTACCATCTAGAGTTAAGATGTTCATTTCATCTCAGCTTTTCTTTAACAGGATTTTTAAAATGTTATTTTCAAAATCCAAATAATAATAAGCATCTTTTTATACAAAATGCAAACTGTAATAACTCGTGGCGCAGCTGAGCACTTGTTCTTTACAGCCCTTCCTCTTAATGTTGGTGCGATGACTACTACAGACACTGGGTACTGGTGCTGGGTCTCACTTCCGGAAGCCTGATGTGTTA